>PNEQ01006519.1:0-24255 GCA_003012365.1 Medauroidea extradentata
ATTGCAAGATTTGTTTATTATTGTGAATAAGCATCCTGAGCTGTGCATTGCGAATCGCTTATTTGGTCCGTATCTTATTTCTGATTTCTTCTCGTGCCCACGTGGTTGAGTTAGGAACTCCTGCGACTACTGACTGAGATAACTAGCCGTGGCAAAGCAATAGTAAATAATCGAAGGGTGGCTAAGTACCACTACAGTATTTGTTGTAAAAAATTGCATAAACTAGGATTTATCTGTATTCAATGTCGGTTTATTGACCATAAACCAGTTTCCAAGTTAACCAAATAGAATATTGATTTATTCAAGATTTCCTGAATAGTATTGCCTGTCAAAAATAAACTAGTAGTATCATCTGCAAAAAGAATACTGTAGTAAAGACATCAAAACCCATAAATTAAGGTAAATAATTTACATATAACAGAAATAACATAGGCCCTAAAACGGATCCTTGCGGTACACCGCTATTAATAACATTACTAGCAGATAATATACATCTACTATTACTTGTTCAGTTCTGTTTTCTAAATACGATTTTAACAACTGAAAAAACTTACCTCCGATGCCATAACATTATAATTTGTTTATTAAGATTGTGTGGTTAACGCAATCAAAGGCCTTTACCAAATCACAAAAAAACTGCAATTGGACATTGACCTTGATTAAAAGCTAGTAAGATCATCAAGGCATGATTAACAGGCATATCTTTTCTAAAACAAAATTGAGATTTAACCAACAATTTAATAATCTTAAGTGTATAATTTGTTCAAAGATTTTAGAAAAAAGTGTTAATAATGATATAGGCCTATAATTTGATATATTGGTTGTTAAGCCCTTATTAAACATAGGTTTAATAATAACTATTTTTAATCTATCAGAAAAAATATCAGATTCCAACATTTGGTTGCAAATATTACTAAGAGGTCTACTAAGAAATAAAGAACATTTATTTACAATTTTGCTTGTAATTTCATTGTATCCAGAAGAGTTTTTAGATTTCATAGAATTTATAATTTTAATTATTTTGTGAGGTGTAGCACCGTAAAATGGGGTGAATAGGAACAGCGGGATGAATAAGAACTAAATTTCAAACCAATTTTTCGCCTTCAACTCGTCAGTAAAACATGTTTTTTTTAAATAATACTATCGTTTATAAGTAGTTCTTACGTGCAAATATAACAACAGTTTCTCTAAAAGGAGGTTTTCTATGAAATATTTGGTTGTAAACTTTCGTTCCCATTCACCCCACTGTTCCTATTCACCCCGTTTTACGGTATACTGAAATGTAATATTAGGAAATTGGGCCGTTAGTGAATTATCAAGTATTTTAATTGGATCTAAATTAGTAGTAGTAGTCCTATTTCTTGCTATGAGATTTGTAGCAACATTGAAAAAGTAATCATTAAAAGCAATAGCTTTAGTTTTAGAACCTTTAATTAAATTGCTGTTAATTATAAACTTTATTTTATCTGTAGCTTCAGTAGTTGATTTCCCATTTTCTGCTTTTATGATTTTCCAAGCAAAATTAATTGGGTTCTTAGCAGTGGTAATTTGTCGAATAAAATTATTTTATTTAGCTGCTAAAATAACATTCTTTAAGACTATTATTATTTGAATCACGTTGTATTATAATTAACCTCCTCTTGTTTCTACAGGAGGTTAAAATACCTTTTGTTAACTAACCTTTATTTTGAGTCTTGATATTTTTATGATAAAATTTATTTTTAACTTTAATGGGAAAAAAATTATTAAATGTTATTAATACAGTATGTAAAAAGTATTAAACATAATAGTGTTATTACATGATATAACATTGTTCCAATTACGGTCTTTAAGATTCTTATTAAAACAGAGAATAGAATCTTTAGTAAACTATCTCCATTTAATCATGGTATTGCATTGATCAGTGTTCAACGATTTTGAATCTATAGTTAATAATTGGGCATCATGATCAGATAGACCATTAATTAAAGAAGAAACAGAATAATCTATGTTATAAGGTGTATTAACATAAACATTGTCAATTGCAATACCAGAATGATTTGAAATTCTTGTGAGGAAATCTTTCCAGGATACAATATTATAACTTAGCAAAAGGTTACTCAATTCAATCTTAAATTTCCTCTCACATAAATAATCTGTTTTAAAATCACCATTAATTAAAATTGCAATATCATATTTATATACAAGTGCATTAAAATTAACTCAAATTGTTTAATGAATGATTGAAAGTTACCATTAGGTGATGTTACATTCATTTCAGTTACCCACAATTCATAATGAACAAAAATGGAAATTCCACAATATTTTTACCAGTGCTATAATAGCTTGATTTACAATCCTATCCACGAATTCTTGCATACATATAGTTAGTTTCAAATAAAAAAGTTTCAGTAATACACAAAATATTGAAAATATGCCCATATGTTATTAAAACATCATCAAGACAAATGAGAATTTCTGGTATTTTATTACGTAAGCCCCTTATATTTTTATTTAAAATATTAAATTCACTAATAGCTTTTTTTGAGGAAACAGAATGAATTGAATTTCGTTGAAGTATAGTATTACCAAACATTAAGAGTGATTCAGATTTATTCTCCAGGGTCTTAGTTACTGTTAAGAAGTTATTATATAAAGTAGAATTTATAAATGATTTGCAGAAAATATAAAATCTGGTTTTTCAATCTAAGCATCTATATTTTTTTACATTAGGTTAGAGTATGTCAGTAGCCTAGAAGCAGATAACGCTTTCAGGCTTTACGTAAAGTTTCCTTGTTCATTATTAATTTGTTTTACATTTATAGTTCCCTCGGATAGCTTCAGGGTCACAGCAGATTCTTTTAATATGTTGATAGATTAATGAAGTGAAATTTTCTGTTCCTTTACTATTAAAGTGAATATGCTTACTTGAACACAAGTTTCTTTCAAAATTTTAGGGTAATACAACAGTGGTATTATCAGACTGTTTTATTCACAATTGACCAATAAGGTAAGTCATATCTAGTTGGAATTCCAACAATCAAAACATTAGCCCATTCTTCAAGTTTTTGTTGCAGTTTCTCCAACATCGTTGAATTTTTATTTGTATATACATTACTTCCAGTATCTCTTGAGGTTAGCTGCAATTTTACTTCATCTAAATCATTTACAATAAATTCAAATTCAGTTCCTGGCTTTACATCACCAGTAACCATCAAATCTGTCAAAACTAAATTTAAGTTAACTGCAACATCACGACCATGGCTATGAGAGAATAAAAAAACTTTTGTCTTTTTGTTTTTGTTCAATAATTTGGGTCCAAATGTATTTGGGACTGACCCTAAGGTATTAAAAGATGTATAATTACTCACATGTATTTCTTCATTTATTTTGGTACTAATTTGTTCATCTAATACCTTCCGTGACGTAGACACTAGATAGATCTTCATTGCTTCTACTGACGACATCCGCCCAAATTTTTTTCCATCTTGCTTTACACAACTACACCAATTCACGTTCTTCAGATCTTGTTGTAAAATACTAATAATTTTATTAAATTACTTTATTTCTTGCTCTAGGTGCATAATTAATTTTTCTGTTATGTTTATATGCTAACCTTTCACAGCGTTAGTATAGGCTTTATAAAACCAATGTAAATATAAATATAACAATTTGCATACTCGAAAATAATATATTGTTAGCTAAACCCTCTTTTCAAATCTAAAAGTAAATGTAACGTTAAAACTTCACATCTGTAGCAGCTTTATGTCAGTTGATATATAAGCAACAGTTTTTAAATGTAAAATGTAAATACTATGAAAATATGTCATACAATACTTTATGATTCACAAAACATATGCAAAGTACTTACATTAAAGTACTACATAAGAAAACTTGTAATCAATGACACAGGCAACACAAACCTACTGATATAGATAATTAATAATGACGAACCCTGTTACAACATTTCTGCATATAACATCACTTTTCTTTGATCCCACCATTTTTACATAAAGCTAAATTTCATACTTATAACAACATTGGCATTTTTTGTTTCCTGCATATAACTTCATTTTTTCTCAGACAATAACCACATAACAGAAAAAGTTTTCCTCAACAATACGGTATTACTTTATATATATAATAAGTAGGCCTACTAAACTCTGTACTAAAAACAACTACAGTATTAAACAACAAGTTTATGTTTGGGAAAGTATCATAAGCATAAATGACAGTGACATTACAGCAATTAATAAATAAAACTGTAGTCACTGTAATTCAAACAAATCTGTGTCACTGTGTAGTAAGTACAATGCTAGGTACCTGTAATAAAAGAATCAAATAATTTTCAGTCATACAAGCATATCCACATTCTGCTGAATAATATCACAAAGTCCTACTATAACACTGGTTTGTTTAATATTGTTATGCATTGTCTGGTGCTAAGTGCAGCGGCAAAATTTATTGGTTATATTATTATCGACACGACAAGATTTATTTTGGCTCAGTTCGCGACCACTTAGCTTTCGCTAGTAGACTTCTGTTGTCGTGTTTCCCCCCTCTCCTCTCCCTCTTCCCCACGCTTGTACAGTTTGTTAAGCGCTGGCCAGGTTTAGCTCGTGTGCTTTTGACTGTTTGTAACTTCACTTCTTCTTTGTCTAGAGTTCAGCTAACATGTAAGTCCTCTGCTTCAGTAACATAGTGTGTAAGTTAGGAACTTGTTTCGCCACGACGTGCAAGGCGGCTGCCATCATGTGTGTTTAGTGTAAATTTTTAATTCTAGTCATTTTTCTTAGTTAATCTTTTCTGATGCAGTCTTAAAGAAACTCATTTTGGTTATACATAATATTAGGAATTGTTTGCTCAAACTGATTTGATGAGTACATTTTTGGGTAATGTGTTTTTTGATATCATGTGCCGTGATGATCCTTGGTCCTAAAGCTATGCATTGCTTGGCACATTTTTCAGGTAGTTATTTGATACTTTTGAAATTTTCCTGATTGGTGATTTGAAACAGTCAGATTGGAGCTTGTGGATGTAACTTTGTTAAATATTATTCATGATTTAACTTCTCTGAGATTTCACCATTTTTTGATTTACTGGTGAAAAATATATACGTCATGGTTTTTCTGCGTACATAATATTAATGTTACTTGTGTCAGGCACATTTGTCCCAATCAGAGACTATTTTGACGTCAAGATTTTTTTATGTGAGCCCAACATATATCTTATTATTGTATTTATTATAAAACTTACTGAACTATTCACATGCTTAGGAGCACTATCATCTATTGTCAATGTAAAATCTCATGATTGTCTAGTCCACTTAAAACTTTATAATTCTAGCACATATTTATTGATTGCATATTGGAAATGTGAAATTCACGTTACATATTCTCTGAAAATGTGGATAAAAAAAATTAATAAATAGAGCAAACCTTTTTTATGCACTGTCTTTCTTGCTATACCCTTGTTCACATCATCAGATTTGAGGAGACATTTATGCTACTGCGTTTTTAAATAACTTTCATTAACATACTTTTCTTGAACCTGCCTTTGCAACTGCAAAGGAGGGTTTAGTTAAATTACTAAGTTGAATTCCGATTCAATATATTTCATATTCCAAACCACCTGAGAAAAAATTATATAATAACTTAATTATTCCATTACCTACAGCTTACTGCAGATACTGAAACGCACAAATATTACAAGAAAGTCTACAAATTAAGGTTTTAAATTATGCTGAGCTGAAAGAACCTGCATTCTGTACACATTTCCTATTTTTCTGTTACATAATTTGAAGGTTAAGGAATAAACAAACAATGGTTTTGGTTGCATGTATCTATTCCCACGTGTATCTGTCACCAGTAAAATATTTTATTGACGCACCTCATCTCCAATCTCTGATGAACACCCACACATCTACAGAACCACTTAGTACTTAGGTATATGGTGAGTAAGTGTAAGTGCAATCTCGATTATAATATTCTGCAATTCTGGAATTAGTACATGCATGTAACATCTTACTGTTTTGTTTCTGTTATAATTTTGTGGGTGGGATGTTGTGAACTGTGTTGTTGGCTGCACTGCGCACGCCAGTTTTTGGGCTAGAAATGGCGGTTATGTTGCATTTATTGTTGTGTTCCAGGACGGAATAAAGACACAAGCTATTGTATTCCAATGCGTTATTAATCACATTAACTGGCGACGAGGATGGGATTACCGGGACACGTAAACGGGTATGTCGATGCGAGTTGCGAGTGATTTAGGAGTTGTGAGCCGCGGAAATGTCGGGCCTTCTCGGGAACATTGAGGAATTTGATGTATCAAACCCGCTCAGGTTGGATGCGTATGCTGAACGACTGAATTTTCACCTGCAAGCGAATGATGTTACTGACGCCAGAAAAAAACGTGCGGTCCTACTTAGTGTTTGCGGCCCAAAAACGTACGCAATTGTGTAGTCATTAGTATCGCCTACGTCTCCAGCAGATAAAAGTTTTGAGGAAATATTAAAATTTCTTAATAATCATTTCTCTCCGAGGCCATCTGAAATATTCCAGTATTTCAAGTTCCACAGGCAGGACCAAAAGGAAGGAGAGAGTGTGGCAGAGTACATCGCGGAGCTGCGTCGTTTAGCAGAGCACTGCAATTTTGGCGCGAACCTGGATTTAACACTCAGAGACAGATTAGTTTGTGGCATGAGAGATGAAGCAGTGCAGCGGCAGCTGTTTTCCAAGACTTCACTTACTTTTGCACAGGCACAGGAAGAGACTTTGGCTGCAGAGGCTGTGATGATGCACACCAGGGATATCAGAGGTTTGAGTACATGAGCGATGAGTACCGACCATGTTTCTTATTCACTGCCACAGCTACCAGTCCCATATGACACCAATAAAATCAAGCATAAGCCTAGGCAGCCTACTTACGAAGGGGGCAGCAAGGCTATGTTATCTTGTGCGGGATGTGGTGGCTCTCATGCTAGGGCTGTGTGTTGGGCCAGAAGTATTGAATGCAGTTTTTGCAAGAAACGGGGACACATTGAGCGGGTGTGTGGTGTAAAGAAGGCACAAGTTAAGGCTAATTCGAATGTTAATGTTGTGGAGGTTGAGTCTGAGGAACCTGATGTTTATCACTTGCAAAATATTCAATGAAGCATAGCAGGAGAAATGTAAACACTGGTTATACTTAACAATACACCAATTTCAATGGAGCTTGATACAGGAGCAGGTTTGTCAATTCTTGATGTAGTAACTTTCCGGAAGATATTTCCACAGTATCCACCGAAGCTTGATAAGACTAATGTTATTCTGCAGGATTATAACCACAATGTATTTAAGGTTACAGGATCATGTGATGCGCTTGTTGGTCATGGCCCGTACAAATGCAGGCTGCCTCTTGTAGTTTCTCAGGAAAAGCATAGTTCTCTGCTTGGTCGTAATTGGATGGATTCCCTTGGAATTAAAGTTCAGGGCATTTTGCAGATTGGTGATGTCATGTCGGAAGTAATGAAAAATTTTGAAGATGTGTTCAGTGAAGGTTTGGGCTCATATAAGGGGTCGCCTACATGTTTTAAGCTAGGTGCAGCTGTGAAGCCCATTCGCCTCAAAACTACAGCTGTTCCGTTTGCTTTACTGCCAAAAATTGAAAAGGAGCTGGACAAGTAGATAGATCAGGGAATGTACACTCCTGTCTCAAGTTCTGACTGGGCTACACCTATTGTGCCTGTGTTGAAAGCAAATGGAGATGTTCGTATTTGCGGAGATTACAAAAGCACACTTAACAAGGCCCTTAAAGAGGATCTTTATCCTGTTTCATGCATCAACCAGTTGTTAACAAAGCTGAATGGAGGCCGTTGTTTTGTGAAAATTGATTTAGCCCAAGCATTTCAACAACTTCATGTTGATGAGGATGCTGCAATGGCGCAAACCCTTGTAACTCACAAAGGGGCCTACAAAGTTAACAGACTGCAGTTTGGTGTAAGTGTAGCCCCAGGTAAGTTCCAGAGATTTATGGAAGAACTGTTTAGAGGTATGGAAGATGTTGTGCCATATTTTGACGACATTTTGGTTAAAGCTGAGTCAAGGGACAAGCTCGTTGCCACCCTGCGTCAAGTGTTTTAACGTTTCCGTGATGCTGGCATTGGTGTCAAAAAGGAGAAATGCATTCTGGGGGACTCATCTGTCTCTTTTTTGGGGTTTGTGGTGAATCAGCATGGCATTCAGCCATCACCTGACAAGGTCCGTGCCATCTAGAAGGCCCCTGCACCTAGGAATAGAGAAGAGCTGCAGGCTTATCTAGGGCTGCTAAATTTTTATCACCAATTCCTGCCTAACAAGGCCTCCGTGGCAGAGCCACTTCACCGGTTGTTAGACAAAACCTCCAAATGGGTTTGGACAGATGTGCATGAACAGAGTTTTGCTGCCACCAAGGATTTGTTGTCATCTGAATCCTTATTGGCCCACTAGACCCACAAAAACCTCTCTTCCTGACGTGTGATGCATCACATTATGGCATAGGGGCTGCGTTAAGCCAACCGAGGGACAACGGAGAAGCACCCATTAGTTTCTATTCCAGAACAATGTCACCGGCTGAGAGGAAATATGCTCAGATCAACCAGGAAGCGTTGAGTATTGTAGCAGGGGTGAAGAAATTCCATAATTATTTGTATGGCAGAAATTTTGAAATTAGAACTGACTATAAACCATTGTTGAGCCTGTTTACGACAGATAAGCCTACGTCCAATATTATCTCCACGAGGATGCTACGCTGGCGCATTATCTTAAGCGGGTACAATTTTGTAATGCGATACAAGCCTCGTATTCTGAAGTGCCGCCGCCTCAAGAGGTTTTATTGTTGGAAGCTCTTGAGAAGTCCCCTCTACAGGCAGATGAAATTGCTGACATGACTCAGAAGGATCCTGTTCTAGGTAGGGTAAGGAATTGGTTGTGGAAAGACTGGCCATCTGATAAATTAGAAGAGGCCTATCAACTGTTTTGCAGGCGTCAATATGAGTTGTCAACACACTGTGGCTATGTGTTGTGGGGGACTCGAGTAGTGGTGCCTGAGGCTGCTCGAGGATACATATTGCAGACATTGCATGACACTCATCAGGGCATTGTGCGAACAAAAGCTCTAGCACGTAGCTACGTTTGGTGGCACTGGCATTGATAAGGACATCGAAAACATGGTCCAGTTGTGTAGCACCTGCCAGTCCATGCAGCATGCTCCTGCAAAAGCACCAACTCATCCATGGGAATAGACTAGAAGGCCATGGTCTCGGCTACATATGGACTTCGCTGGCCCTATTCAAGGGCAAATTTATCTAATTATCGTTGGCTCATACTCCAAGTGGCTGGAGGTGGCACCAGTCAAGTCGACAGATTCACAGAGTGTGATTAGAGTGCTGCGCAATCTGTTTGCCACACGTGGTTTGCCGGACACACTGGTGAGTGACAATGGAAGCGCATTCAGCTCTGCGATTCTCCAAGAATTTGCTACTAACAATGGCATAAAGCTGATCAAGGTTGCCCCCTACCATCCATCTTCGAATGGACAAGCGGAGCGCATGGTGCAAACCACGAAGAGCATGCTGAAAAAGATGCCAGACGGAGATTTGTCAAAAAGACTGGCTCGACTCATGTTGGAGATGAAGGCCAAGCAGGAAAATTTGTGCTCTGGGAAACCTAGGATCTTTGCCCCCTTGGACCCAGTCTATGTCAAGAGTGTGGGAAGGGGTCCACTGTGGTTGCCTGCAGTAGTGGTGGAGATAACCGGTCCAGTCTCATACAGAGTTATGACGACAGAAGGAAAGTGGGTGCATCGCCATGTAGATCAGCTTCGCGCACGGCAAGTGGACGAGTCCAGCCAAGAGTCTCTTCATACGCGTCGGGAGCATTGGCAGCATGCATCTGGGGCTAACAATGGCCATGCATTTGAAGAACCCCTTCCAGAGGAGGGGTTCAAAGGATTTCCAGAGGAGGGTTTCGAGGGATTCTCAGTGGCAGATGATGCCCCATTGGGTACATCTGACGAGAGTGGGGAGCTCGAGACACCCTCACCAGGGGCACCACCATCAGTGCTGCGGAGCAGTCCTGACGATCTGGAGGGTTGTGCCAATCCCACTGCTTCAAGTAACAGAGCAGGGGCCAGGCCCCAAAGAGACAGACTTAAACCCTTTTGGTCCAAGGACTTTGTTGTATAAGGGGGAAGGAGTGTTATGTTTTTGTGTGTGGGATGTTGTGATCTGTGTTGTTGGCTGCACTGCACACGCCAGTTTTTGGGCTAGAAATGGCGGTTATGTTGCATTTGTTGTTGTGTTCCAGGACAGAATAAAGACACAAGCTATTGTATGTCAATGCATTATTAATCACATTAGTTTCCTAACTATTATTTATATGATTTTGTTTGCAATGACATTTCAATGCAGTCTGAGTTCACTCTAGGTTTCTATAAATTAAAAATCCACATTTATAATTTGGGTGTACATGAAGAAGGATTCGGGCGTTAGGTTAACCAGTTAAATAGACTGAAGGTTGAGATACTCATAGGCTGGTACTTCTTGGTCATTACACATATATAAAAAAGGACGAACACATTGTTGCACGGTGTTTCACTGGCTAGGCCAGCTTCATCAGGTGGTGAATTCATTCTTATCCAAAACTACCTACTTTACCAATAGAACAATATTATGGCAAAATGGCACTTTTATCCTAGTGAAATATTTGTACAAATTGTGGTACTGACAATGTTATGTTAAAACAATGCTAAGCAGGGCCCTATTGTAAATGTTTATACCACGAATTCCATACATGATACAGAAGTTACAATCATGCATATAACCTGGTTCTCATTATTTCTTTATAGTTTAATAATTCTTAGAGTAGCTAATGTTTACATGATATAATGTATGTTACAATGAAAGAGAAAATATGCATACTATACATATGGTGAACTTAACTCTTAGAACACATTAATTGCCCTTAAAAAAACTGTTCAAGTTTACTTCAACCGTGCCAAACCGATTACACTAATCAACAACATTTATGGTAAGCTTTATCTACAGAAAATGCTTTAGTAAATTATTACTGAACAAATTGTTTCACAAGCTTTAAAAGTAGAAAAAAATTCCATGCACAAATATTAGACTGGGAACATTCAAAGAGCGTGAAATTCACTTATAGGTTAATACAAAAATTATTAACTTACAAGGAAATCCTGTGCATGCCACATACCCCACCATGCACGCACCAGCAAGATTCATGCAGAAAAAAGAAGAAATACAAATAAACCACACTGATTAATATTTTAACTAATACAGTACTCACTCATGTAACTACAAAAAATGCATGCATGCGTTACTTGAATCTGTTCCACAATCAAACCTACAACTACTTATTCAACTATGTACAAATATCTACACAGCTGTGAAATTTGATTTACCATGGCTATGAAATTCAGTCAACTTCTGATTATCCGTGCTAATCGAGCGAAGCAATATTGTCGATAATGTCTTTGAATGTTTCTAAGAAACAAACAAACAAAAAAAAATACAGAAAACAAGCCTAGTTTGGCTTTAGTCAACACATCCATTGACCAATACAACACGACATGACGATCATTTGAGGAATTACAACAAATAAAGAAAAATAAAATAAGCATCCAAAAATAAAAGTTAAATAGACAAACCAAATAATCTGTATAAACTTAGACGACAACAATTAAGATGGCACAGACAATACTGAGATCTGAGATAAAGACAATGTTGGGCACGAGACAGAATAACGACAACATCACAGACAATTGACTAGAAGACACAACGATAGACGCAAAGGAACACAGCAGATTACTCAAGGCTGACAGTGTTCCTTTGCGTCTTCATCGTTGTGTCTTCTAGTCAGTTGTCTATGACGTCGTCGTTATTCTACCTCGTGCCCAACATTGTCTTTATCTCAGATCTCAGTATTGTCTGTGCCATCTTAATTGTTGTCTAAGTTTATACAGATTATTTGGTTTGTCTTTTGACTTTTATTCCTGGATGCTTATTTTATTTTTCTTTATTTGTTGGTTAATTCCTTACGGTTCTTTCACGTTCTGTTGTTTTGGTTACTAGATGTGTTGACTACAGCCAAACTAGGCTTGTTTAGACTTTTTTTCTTAGTCTCATATTGCATTTCTGAGACAACATAATATTGTGATGGTTTTTGTCCACGACAGTACAGTACGTTAGTACCACTGATAATCAAAAATTGTTGATAATCCATCCACAATGATAATTTACACACACTGCTACATTCCATTTATTTTGGTTGATATAAATGCATATTTAATGCAACCGTGGTTGTTTAACAGTTACAGAGAATTTGCAACTCATTACTAACATGTGCACCAATCAGTTAATTAGCAAAAGAAAAAAAAAACACAAATTCAAGAAACAAATGCAAAAAAATTGTGGGTATGAGGATTTTCAAAAATACTGAGTGTTTTTGTGAATATAAGAATCTGGATTTTCTTGGATAATAGGCATTATCATTTTTGTCATGGTTAATCTTCAAAGCGGATAATCTGCAAGCAGATAATCTAGATTTTACTGTACATCAATATTTCTTAAGGGCACTCATTTATGAGCGTTTCTCACTGCCCTGGAAAATTTTAGACCACATCATAAAGATAAACTTTACTTTGTGTTAGTCAAAAGGTCATACATAGGGTTACCAGACGTCCAGAAAATCCTGGACATGTCGTACATTTCAAGCCTTTGTCTGGGAGTCCGGGAGGAATAATCTAATAATCGTAAATATCCTACATTTTACAGTTCGAAACACATTTTCAAGTTCCAACACACCCCCTGTGTGCGACAATCACTTTTATAATGTTCAACTCGAGCAAGTTATCTCTCTCTACAGCAGTGTTCGATCAGTAATATTAATTGTATGTAAGCCTAACATAGCATTTGTGACCTGCTGTTTCTGTTGTAAAATATACGGCAGTTGAAACACATTTTGCAAAAATTATACAAAATAATGGCGAAGAAAAGATAAATAATTTTTGATGTGTTAAGACTGCTCTTCCAGCAATGGGCGAGGGCATGTGAAGAATTAACTGCTAGCTGACCTATTCTATCCATATTTAATGTATTAGTATTTGGGAATAGTTCCAATTTAAATTATACTATAACTCCAGACCAAATTCTGTACAAGCGCACAATATTTAGAAGTTAAATAGTCTTCAAAACACAAAACAAAAATATGCAAGATTGTACTGGCAGTCCAGAGAGAAGGTTATAACATTACAGTAAACCCTGGCATTATAGAACCTCCATTCAATGGACTTTGTATTTAGCGGACAAAATATGGCGATACAAAATTATTCCACTATCGGGTCAGTCATATGCAGCACAACACCTACCTGGTTATTGTGCTTTGGTGAGTGACATCAGGTGCGCGCACAGATAGCTTCATAAGATGGTAAGCAAAGATAGTCACTCATCAGTGGTTTGGTTTACTGTACTAATATTTTTAAGTTGTTCTGAGTTGTATGATTATACATAACCTAAAAAAGCTATATGTTTTAAATAACATACATTTTCTACTTTAAAATGTACGTTTAATTCTGATAAAATATGGATAAATTTTAACCATTTTTCTATACAAATAACATTATAGGTGAATTTTCATTATTTCGTGCTGATTAACACAATGGTATAAACATTTTTATGACTAAGTGGTAAAATGTGCATTAAGATGAGAATGTCCTACATTCTCATGCATTGTCCTACATTTCACTGAAAGCATCTGGTAACCCTAGTTACAGAACAAATGTTTAGTCGCTGCTATGTGTGAGGTAGCAGATGAAATTCACTGTCTTATTATACAGGCTCATGTGTGTGTAAGTAAGGTTCAACTTTTTCATTAGATCTATACTTACTTAATAGGGTTGCAGTCTTTAAACCAAACAGACTTGGTTCAGAATCAAAACATGTAAAAAAACCTACTGCAAGCAAATCTCTTTCCCCTAACTAGATGATAAATCAAAAAACACAACATGAACTGAAACAAGCAAGAGGAAACACTATTATAAATTTGTTAGCTTTACTACAAATTTACAAAGATGCTGAAATGTTAATAATCTACAATCTAATGCTATAGCACTTCTGAAATGAAGTAATGAAACATGCACAAGCATGATGTTAATCTCTCAATGGATGTAACTCTCAATGGATGTAAGAAAAAACAACTAATGAAATGTAACATTATATCACCCACAAAATTAAAAATTTTTTTTAAATTTTGTGTTAACCTCTCAAAATAACCATTTTTCTGTACTCTATTTTTCTGCAATATCAAACCCAAATTTACTTTTGGTTACAAATACCTTGGATACTGAAAACAATGTTCATAACTCCTGAAATGTGTGCACAACAAGCTCTATCCTAGCACTTTAGGTTGTTCCCCCATTTGGACAATTTTTTACGACACTACTAAACCTTTGTGTACATCACGTATGTACAGACCCAAAATTGGTAAGTCTAAAATATGCAGAAAAATATATGTAGTTAGGTCACACACACACATGCAAGCACATATGCACGCACACACACATGCACATATATAACCAATCAAACAAACACACATGCCATACATACAGGTATTTTTCACAAAAATGGCCATTTAAATTACCTGGTATATGAAAATTTAATTTCACTAATTTGAAACTGCTACTAATCATTTATATTCTTTAATGTATATTATGTATTGCACTTATCTTAGTAGTGTGACGTGCACTGGCACGTAGCACTTACTTGGCCTCTTATCAGACAGTAATTTCAATTTTTTTTTGTCGTAAAATGTTTTTTTTTTCTCTGTTGTTTATAACAAATTAAGTAGGTCAACTTAACCAGGTATAAGGATGTATACGGCGGGATCCAACCTATTAATTGGGTTGCTAATAGAGAAATTAACATTAAAAGTCTATTTAAAATTTAACTTTAAAGCAATAGAAAAGTATTTAATTTTACATGTCAATTTTATCGGATTCAATTTAAAGCTAATTTAATTTCAAACAACTTTTCCAAGTAAACTTTTATTATATTTTGCCTTGTTTTAATTTTTTTTAAATTTCAAGTAGCCTCTTAGCTTGCTTCTCCTGGAATAGGATTTATTTGGCAGGCTAGTAGTAGTTCTCTTGCTTGGAAGCACATACAGAGAAGTGCTGGCTATTAAAATTTCAAATAAGCTCTGAGCTAGATAGATTTATCTGGCAGGCAGGTCAGAGTTCACTCGCTTGGAGGCACGAACAGGGACGTGCTGAAATGCGGGGACTCTGCAGGGCATTTCTCGATCAACGTGGGTGGTAGTGTCCTGTGCAACAACACCAAAAAGGTGGTGATCCGCGACAGATTGAGGACGCTGCACACCCCCAATTAATAAACTAATGAATATTTAGCTGGGATTATGAAATGAAATGCTTTGTAAATTTATCAGTATCTACGTTACGTAAAATTTTTAGGTTATAAAAGTCAATTAACCAGCTTTTTAGGCGAGTTGGATCCTGATGTATCCCTCCGCCGCTCGGCCGAGTAAGTCCGAGTGTCCGCCCAGGAAAGTTAGTCATCGTACATCGGAGCTCGTGACCGGTCGCCGGGAGATGGCCGGCTGAATGTTTTGATCAGTCTAAGTGTCATGGCGGGACAGGGAGGACGTGTACGGGAGCGCTGACGCGGGGAAGTCAAGCCTCGGGGGCGAAATCGCTCTGATTAAATTTCATCTGGTTTAAAATTTTACTGTTCTCTTTTGTACTCACTAGCTCCAGGCATGCCAAGGTATAGCACCATATAGAATAGTATAGCCATCTTCATGAGTGAAGCAAATTACGAGTACTAAGTTTGTAAACCGCAATACCGTGCGTCTCTATTGTCTTGGGCAGACACTCGGGAGTAGTTGTTTTGGGCGAACTATCTCCGGTCATGTCACCGGTTAATCTTGCTATTTAGGTTGTTGACAATGTACACCTATTTATATTGGATCACAATCGCAGCTGCAAATAAATAATCGTAAAACAAATAGGGGTGTTTCTTTTGGTATCGTCATCCTGCAAGCTACATCTCTCAGTAACAACAATAACCCAAAGCACGTAAACCCGTTACACGTGTCGCAATGTGCCAAGGAACTACATATATAACTCTACAGACGACACATACAACACAACAGAGCGACGTAGCAGCCCCATCA
Source organism: Medauroidea extradentata (assembly GCA_003012365.1). NCBI lineage: Eukaryota > Metazoa > Arthropoda > Insecta > Phasmatodea > Phasmatidae > Medauroidea > Medauroidea extradentata. Next base: position 16,206 of record PNEQ01006519.1, read on the forward strand.
CATTCTGGGCCCCGAACAGGGAAATCATAACCTCCAAAATATACTTCTAACCAGCAACGAAACGAGCAGAGAGCGGGAGAGGACCCATCACATTCTGGCGCCCGAACAGGGACCTCATAACCTCCAAAATAAGCTTCTAGATAGCAACGACAGTCAAACAGAGCGGGAGCAGCCCCATTACATTCGACCGCCCGGAACAGGAACACATAACCTCCAACATCTAAATAACAACGTGGCGGCGTAGAAGACCCCCCGTCACATTCTGGCGCCCGAACAGGGACCTGAGGGAACCAAAGTACCTCGGGGGGCCCTAGGACCCGCAACAACAGCCAGCCCGTCCAGTGCCAGGACAGCGACAGTATCAGTCGCCGCCGGCGGTACAGGAAACAGGTCAAGAAGAGCTGCAAGGTAAAGTAGTAGAAGAAGGAAAGCAGAAAGAAACAACAGGTTTGTGTTTACCAGTGCGGGTAGGTAGCCATAGCCAAAGTGAGCCGGTCCAAATTGTGCATCGTATCAACAGTTTTTTTTCTGCCTCTTGTTTTTGTGTCTTAAATCACAGAGTAGATGTAAAATTAAAATTAGTAAGGTAAACATTATTGTAATTGAGTACACGTTAAATAAACAACATTATATATTTGATGACATTGTGAGAATTAAAATTTAGAAGCATGTCATTCATCTAAAGGAAAAAAATTATTAGAATTAATAAAAGAAATGTTAGAGGCACAGACTAGGGCAATAATAGAAACACAGACTAGGACAATAGTAGGAGTAACAAGAGAACTGACAAGAGAAATTAAGGGAGAAGTTAAGGAGGCAAAGGAAGAGCTGAAAAAGGAAATTAAGACTTGTGCAGAAGTGTGTAATAGACTAGAACAGGTTGTAGAGTTAGGCCTAAAGGAACAGACAGTGACAGAGGTGCAGGAAGGTAAAGGTGAGGTTAGGCCTAGTAAAGAAAACAATGTTTTGTCAGATGAGTTTGAAGTTAAGGTGATTCAAGTTAGTGACTGTGTAAAGAATGAGAGTATACTAAGAAAAGCCAAATTTATTAGTAACTGGGGGGTGAGACTACAGAAATGGGAAATGGACAGAGCATTCTGGGAGACAGAGAGAGGGGGTGATGGCATTATTGAGATAAGAGAGGTAGAACAGTGGAGGGTGCAGGAATGGCACCTGAGTAATGTGTTTACAGGCCACAAGGAGGAGCTGGGGAGTAAAGCCTGTGCAGTGAAACAAGATGTGCAGAGATGTGTTGGGGTGCAGAGAATAGTCGAGAGATGGGGGGTGCAGGAGTGGATACGAGGAAAGGTGAAGATCAAGGGTAGAGTTGACAGTGTGTACCCTGTGTTGTGCTCAGAGGAGCAAGAGGTGTGTGTCGAGTGAGGGACCTATTCAACAGGGTAAAAAGAACTTGTGTGTATTTCTAAAGATATTAGTGAAGATATCACTGAAACATTTAAAATTTAATTAAAGTTATTATGTGGTTATGGCACCACTAGGTTGTTGACAACATGGGAATTAGGCACCTTCAGTACGTTAAGAATATTGATTTTGTGAAGTGTGAGTAAGGTTGTTGATCCAGTTTTTCACCTAGTGGGCAAGGTAGAAGTAACTGAAATGTTAAATTTTTAAAATAAAATTCTGGTAATGTATAGGTACATAATTAGAAATTTCATGATATCGGTCAACCCTGAGGTTTATTATGGATTCATGCAGAGATTTGAGAAATAATTTATGTTAATGTAAACAAATATTGAAGTTGGGGTAAAATGAACAAGTAGAGGTTAATTACGCAGACGTTAATAAAGCAGTGGAGAAAAAAAAATTATTATTTGAGAAATTAAATTTGAAAATTATTAACTTACCTGTACTTGTGGTGTAGCAGCAGTGTAAACAAATGTTGTGGTTAAGTTTCAGGGGTGAAGTTTGATGAATATAGGGCATTATAGATAATTATGGTAATGGGAAGAGGTCAAGGGAGTTAATGGTTTGAAGTTGAGGTTAGAAACTGGTTAATATAATTGTGGATTTGATTAAATTAATGAAATGTAAAGGGGAGTGCTGCAAAGGAGTAGTGGAAAGAGGAATTGGTTGTAGTGGGAGAGGGTGTGTGAATGGAGGTATGAATCATGTGTTGAGAAGAAGCGTCGACGTTGTGAGGTTATGTTATGGTGATTTGGGAGCCTTCGTCGTGGAGCAAATAAGGTTGGCCCTGTGTTGAGGAAGTTGATGGTGTTGAATTTGGCCTCGTCGTGGTGCAAATAGGCAGAGATATATATTGTTTTATGTCGTTGTGGCCTCGTCGTGGTGCAAATAGGCAGGTATGTGTTGTATAATTGGTGGGAGGGTGCCTCGTCGTGGTGCAAATAGGTACGCCTTAAGTAATTATAGAGTATATGAGGTGTGAATTTGTGAAGTAGTAATGGTGTTTGAGTGGTAAGTGGTTATGGTGCAGCCTCCCAATACAATTGAAATTTAATGAGTAATAGGTAATTATATGCTTTGTTTTGGAAGTTTGTTACAAAAAACTTAATGCGTACAAGTGTAATGAAGTTGATAATGTGAAGTGAAAATTTGGGTGCTGCTATAAATCAATTGTATCTTCAGTTTATTTTATTTATTTATTTATTTTTTTTTTTTTTTGGAAATTTGTGATTGTGAATATGGTTAATTTGAACAAGTAAAGCAACTGTATTAGTGGTAAAGTCATTTGGTATTATTAGTGTTCTTCTCAGGGTTGATCATAAGAACTAGTTGAAGTATTAATGATGTCAGTTAAATCTGTTATGAAATGTGTACCTTGAGTACCTGTAGTAAATGACCTTTTTAAAAGTGTATGCTAAACTGGCTTTTGATTGCTCTTGGAATGTTTTAATTTTTTTTCTTGTTGTGGTGCCATAAAGTATGCCTAGACTTAGTAAAATTGCAGCTTAAATTTTCTATATTTTTTTTTGTTTTGTGAAATGTATTGGGTACAACAAATGTTTAAAGAAGAATGAGTATGCGTACAAGTGAGATGTAACCATTGTAGAGTTGAGGTGACAACAGAGATAGAATGGCATTGTTTTTTTTATTTGCTATCACTATATTATTTTTAACCTTGAAAACACCATCAAGAAAATACCACACTTGTATTTGATACACAAACTAATCTACTAAGGACTTTGCTACTCTCGTTTTTTGTGAATTGCTGTTTGGAGTTCTGTAATAAATTACATTAATGATGAATTTGTTTATTATAAGTTGATTTAATATTAAGGTTTTAAGTGAATTAAATTCCATTTAAAGTGATCATGACTGAGCATGATAGTGTTGTAACTTGTTTATTTATAAATTTGTTGAATATTGTGAACATGGATCGAATTATTGAAGTCTTATCATGTAGAATCATAAAAGATAAATAACAATGAGTGACATAACAAAATCAATAAATAATTTTTCCATCGGTTTTTCAGCTACTTCAGATGACAACAAATCTAACCGAGTGTTTTGTGCAGGTTTGCTCAAAGCGCATAATGTACAACATTTTACTCTTTCTGCGATATCAGCATCCATGCCTTTATAAATGAACTGTTGACGAATAGCCTGAATAGTTTTGTTAATACCTAAATGTCCACCAAGAGGTGAATTATGGTAATATTCAAATATCATAGGTTTCAAATGATTTGGTAAAACAGCCTTTTTCCTGTAGTCACGAGACCTACAACACAAGACATCTTTCGAAAGAAAATATGGTTTATGTTCAACACCTGATTTTAATTAAATCTGAAATAATATTTTTTAAATCCTTGTTCTTTTCTTGATGTTCTTTTAGGTCAGAAAATGCCAAACGAAAATTAATTAAAACATTACAATCTATAATAACTTTAGATTCTAGTTTGGTGCCTTCAAACATTCTAGATAAAGCGTCAGCTACTACATTTTGAGTGCCTTTAATATGTTGAACTTTGAACTTTAAAGAAGAAATTTTCACAACCCAACGTCCAATTTTCCCTAATTGACGTGGATGTGCAAGTAACCAAGATAGAGCCTGATTATCGGTTTCAAGGAGAAATTCTGCATGCTCTAAATACTGACGGAATTTATCAATGCCGAACACAACAGCTAAACATTCTAATTCGTAAATGGTTGAAGATTTCTTTTATTGTTGCATGAGTGTACGTGATGCAAAGGCCACAGGTAAACGACAGCCATCCACTTCCTGAGCCGAAACAGCGCCAAGCGCATGGCTTGAAGCATCCGTTTGTAAAATGAAAGGCTTTGTAAAATCTGGGATACGGAGAACTGGCGGATTCATTATAACATACTTTAAAGTTTCAAATGCCTTCAGCTGTTCCTCACCCCACTCGAATTTGGTGTTTTTCTTTCTTAATTTATTTAAAGGTGCTGCCTTTTCAGCCAAACTACAAATAAATTTACCAAAAAATTTAATCATGCCAATAAATCTAGCTATACCCTTCGCATCTTTGGGGGGTGGGAAATTTGTAATGGCATTAGTTCTCTCCGAATCAATAGAAATTCCATATGAAGAAATCTTATGACCTAAAAATGATGTTTCGGAAACTGCAAATTTAACCTTGGCGGGATTCACAGTAAGACCTGCCTTTTCCAAACGAGAAAATGTTTCATATAAATGTTCCAAATGCTGATCAAAATTATCTGAATAAATTACAAGGTTATCTAAGTAATTGTAAACAAATTTAAATTTAATATCATGGAAGATCATGTCTAAAAGTCTGGTAAGTACCTGTGCCCCAGTGGCTAAGCCAAATGGAACTCGTGTGAATTGATAAAGGTTCCACGGAACACAGAAACTAGTAATGGGTTTTGAATCTGCAGTTAAAGGGATTTGGTGATATGCGGCATTTAAATCAATGGTTGTAAAAACTTTAGCCTTTCCAAACCAATTAAATGCAGAATGGAGGTCTGGAAGAGGTACGGATTCAATTTCAATTTTTTGGTTGACTTTGCGAAAATCAACAACCATACAGTATTTATTGTTTGGTTTAGGCACCAAAAATGCAGGACTAGCATACTGAGAAGTAGATTGTTCAATGACACCTTTGTCTAAAAGATCCTGCATCTGTGTGCGTAAAATTTCCATTTGAGTGGGGGCTAATTTATAAGGATGACTTTTGACCACATTATTATCTGTTAATTTGATTTGGTATTCAAGTAATTTTGTAAGACCTAATTCAGATGTCAAAACATTAGGAAAAGCTTTACAAAGTTTTCAATTTTTGCATGCTGCTCAAATGATAAATGTTCTCCAAACTCAGAGATCTGGTTTGCATCTGGTTTAACCTTAGGCACATTTTGAATTACATTTGAGTTGGCAAAAACAATTTTCACATCTGCAGAAAATTTTAAAAAAATATACTCGGCCTGCATATCTAAAATAAGTCCTGTATTGGACATAAAGTCAGCACCCAAAATAAAGTCCAAACCGAGCTGTTTAGAAACGAGGCACTTATAAGACCAAGTGAAATTGTCAATTTTCAATTTTAAGGTAGCGCAACACACGATAGGCAAGGGTTCTTTAGATGCTGTGTAGCACTGAACATCACAAGGTTCTACTTATTTAATTAATTTTAATGCCCTTAATTTCTCAAACAATTTAGCAGAAATAATGGTTCGCGCAGATCCTGAATCTAGTAAAGCATTTACTGATAATGTTCCCAGTTTCACTTAAACTTGTGGAACGACTTTTATGGTGCCAACAATGTTTGGAAAATTAACTGTAAGCCTGGGAATGGTCTTAGTATGTACGTGGTCATATGGACCGAACGAGGTTTAAAAATGTTTAGCATTACTAAACTGGTGATATAGGTGAGCATTGTATTGTGCGTTGACATAATTGCCGGTAACTCGGGGAGGAACGCTCACTTTTCGCCCTCGCGGGACTTGTTTTTTAACTTGAAACAGACATCAATGGTGTGTCCAACTTTCTTGCAATATCTGCAGCTAGGAATATCTTTAAATTGTTGCTCAGGAGAAACTTTACTCGGGACCTGGTCTCTCTGTTCAGAAACACTGGTACTGGCTAACTGATTGAGGTTAGGTTGAAATTTAACTGGAATTTTCTTGTTATGTTTAGATTTGGGTGAATCAAACTTTGCAAATACATTTTGTCGTTTTCTGTCGGCATATCTGATATTCTGAGAATAAATGCATGCCTGATATAATTCAGCAAAACAGTTAGGTTTGTTAAAAAAAACTAAGCGTGAACGCTCTTCAGGATCCAAACCTTCAAGAATAGTGTTAACAATTTCAACTTCAGGTAAACCTAAGCGCTAAATGGTTCCAGCTTCTTTAATGCTATTGACATACACTGACAGTGCTTCACTAGGTTCCTGTAACCTGTTAAATAGTCTTAGTTGCAATTGGGCTCGTAACCTGGATGGGATAAAAAAATTTAGAATATCTGCATGGTATTCATCAAACGAACTATGTCGAGCAATTGCCAGACTTGTGCGCTCACTAAGTGGTCCTAAGGTAAATGGATATATAACTTCCAATTGTTGAGATTCAGGGATAGTGTTGCTATGATTTAATTTTACAACAACTTTTAAAAAGTCCAGAAACTTATTTACTGTGAGGTCATCAGTAACTGGAAAATCTCTTAACATTTTCTCAAGGAGTTGGGTAATTTTCCCAAATACAGGTGCAAATGTAGGTATAGTTGCATGGAGTGTGTGTGACTGATACTGCGTAGCTGTTAGGGGATGGCTATGAGATGGAGTGTACAACAAACCAGAGGTGTGAGTGATATTGGATGATGTGATTGACGTGGTGGAAGAAGCATGGACATGGGTGGAAGGGTTAGGGTGGGTTACAGTGAAATTGGATGGTTCACACACATGCAAATCAGAGAAGGCTTGTGTGAGGGTGATAGGAGGAATATCATCTGTGGTTCCCTCTGAAAATTGGAAACTCACTTGTTCAGAATTTAAAATTGTGTCCAGTAAGGACTGTGTTTGCTTAACAATAACATCTAAAGATTGGGCCTGAGATTCAGTAAGACCTTCATGGACAACAATTAAGTTACGCACACGTTGATTAAGATGATTCAAGCGACTTTTGAGTCTAGCATGTGAAGACGATGTAGCCTCATCATTTAAATTATCAAAAATCTCTTGGAGAGAAATCATTTTAGAAGTACAGACACTATATTCATTCTCCACATTTATTTCTTGAAGAACATCTAGATTAATAACCATTTTTGAGTTTAACGCAGTACGCAAACAAGTGTGATATGCAGCGGCAGAACTTTCTGCAGGTTGCACACCTCTAATTGTGCACTCATATTGACACTCATCCTTGAGAAGGTGCTCAGGGACAATAGAAAGAGCCATGATTACATCAAATTCAACTACAACTATAAAGAAAAAATTAACTTAGCAGGTACCATGCACAGCAAACCCCACGATCATGCATCATTGAGGAAGCAGACAAAAACGCAACAAGTGCATCTATATAGTCCAAAACAAAAACCACGCTCTGCGACCATTTTGATCCGTACCCTCCGGTTCCCTCAATCCCCAGATGTGCTACCTATTGAGGATATACCACAGGCATGCCCCCAACAACCATCTGCACTCTAGAAAGAGATAAACCTAAAGGATAGATCCAGTGGATCTGTTTTTGTTTTGACTGAGATAGTAAAAAAGGTTTTAAAGACGTGAGCCCTAGTACCTTAAGAAATCAGTTACGGTACCAGTACAGCATTAGTTCACAATATATATATTAGCTTTAGTTTAGAAGAATGAAAGGATATAAAAAAAAAATAAGAAAACATAGATCGGATCAACCATTTATTTAATGGTTGAAAGCTCTTCGAGCTAGAAACAACAAAACATCAATAAATAACAAAATATGCTGAGTATTACCATATAAATATCTGTTAAAAATAACTCACATTTTTTTTTAGTAAGAACTTATTTAATATAGAAAATTATTATTAATTTATGTGTTTTTTTTTTTTTTTTTTTTTTTTTTTTTTTTTTTTTTTTTTTTTTTTTTTTTTTTTTTTTTTTTTTTTTTTTTTTTT
>PNEQ01006526.1:0-21119 GCA_003012365.1 Medauroidea extradentata
TTAACTGAAGGCAACCAGTCTAAGCATACTATGTATGCAACCACAGGACTGAATGTTCCCAAGTTTAGTGGATATGATCCATTTATAACTGAGCAGGTTAACTGAAGGCAACCAGTCTAAGCATACTATGTATGCAACCACAGGACTGAATGTTCCCAAGTTTAGTGGATATGATCCATTTATAACTGAGCAGGTTAACAGCGTAATCGCACAAATAATTACAAAATATTTATGGTAATAAAATCACATCCGGTATATAAATCTGTTCCTACAAAATTAACAAATCATGTACGTGTTATATCGAAATATAACTGACGACAGTTAATTTAAGGTGCACAAAAATAACATCATCACTCAAATTAATTGGTTCCATGTAAGTATTAGTCGGTTCCAATCTGAATGGTTCCGTTCACTTTGTTTGCTGTCTTCCTCTAGGAGTGCAAATATTTATTAGGAATTGTACGATACCAGATACTTCTTGGCCCGAGGCAAATTGTCTTCAAAGACATGCGTGAAACTATTTAATCTCTAGACAGCGAGTTAATGTTGATTTATTGTAGAATTGTGCGATCATTCTCAGCTCTCTGTCTACGTCACTTTTCTATCAAATATTTCGATCGTGAAAATAACGAGAAAACTGTTCTGTTCAGATCAGCTCTAGAGCAAAATAAATGAAAGAAGTAAAGAAGACATAATATGTCAGAAACTAGTCGCATAGCAGCAATAGAGGTCTGTTTGCGCTCTCTCCAAGCGAAAGTTCCTGGAAACAATCTTGAACTTGTCACAACGCCAGACTGTTGATAAGACTTACAAATCGAGGAAGTTTGCAGACAATGTTTTACTGCGGAGCTTGGCAGGCAAACTAAGCAGAAAATTAATGGCTTGCAGAAATATCAACTGGGTTTCATTTGCTACAAACAGTGGCTACTTGCCAAACTTTGCTCCACTTTCCTTCAAATTACAGCTGAGTAATGGATTTTTACAAATAAGTTTTAGTGTCAGTGTAGTAAAACATTTATCGACTAACGTTTTAAATTTCGTTAAGATTATGCGAATTATGTGTTTATATATATTTAGTTGGCATAGGTAAATAAAAATAATTATTAAATATTACTACATAATTTTAACATAACATAAATAGCACAACTAGGAAAACAAATCTGATAGAAGCAAAACTTGTATTACATAATTTTAAAAATCTTACTAACGTTTTTATATATCTAAACTAGTCGAATGGTAATCGAGTTGGTTATCATTTTAATAATTTTAATTACCCTTGGCCTGTTTCACATTTTTCTTTCTTTACGCACAGTCGCTTATCCAGTGTAACTTTCCGCCTCTCCAATAAATTACGTCTACTAGAATTATTTATTTTGGAATATACCCTCATAAAACTAACAGAGTGTTATACTATTAAGGAAAAATGTTGCCCTATTATACTTTTGCGAAAATATATTGTACTAATGAAACAAATATCTTTAACAGTTGTGATGCTTTATCCATAATAGCATGCTTGGAAGCAGCATTCTTTAACGCATCGTCACTATGTTAACAATTTGAATATTTGCCACTTGGTTTACACACTTATTAGCGGTAGGTTCTTTTCCGCATTATAGTCAGAAATATCATCTCATGTCCTCAATACTACATTGTACTGAAGTTTAATGTATCGCTGTTTATTTGTATTATCGTGTCTCCGTCCTCGCGTTTGTTCCATTGTACTAAATTCTCTTGGTGCGTTCATAATACAATTTACAAACACTCCAAAAATGGAACCCCTGATTTGTTGTTTAGGGAGGCTAGTCGTCTAGCCACTACACTGCCGTATACTGAAAAGAGAATGGCGAAATAATTATGTATATTCACAGACTGTGCGTCAGTTCAAATACTGACGCGTTCCATCGTGACCCATTCAGTCGCAAATTAATTTTACAGTTTCGGATGTTGCGACGAGGGAATTGTATAGCTATAGTCTGTTCACAATAAACTGAGCACTCAACAGAACTTGTAATTAATTAAATAGATGTTTTATTGGGCCAATATATGTTAACTTTTGAGAGTTTTGAAACCTTTACACTGGTTGTTAGTTACATGGAAGTTTCCATATTAAAAATAGTAAAGATAACTGCAAAACGACCGAAAGAAAACTATATGCAGTGCTCACTTTATCGTGAACGGTCTATGCCTGAACCACTAAAGTTCACACTTACTCTCCGAATTGATGTAGAACCTACATAGACGTCACTTACTGTTTTCTGGTTTCTTAATGACTGCAGTAACAATATTTAATACTTTGTGTCATGATTCTGTCTTGAAATATATTACTCAAAAGTACTAAGGTACACTGATCACGACTAAAACGATATAGTGGCGAATTTTCCGGTATATATTCTTATGTCCCCTGTTTTTTTCGCGCATTGACGGTCCTAAGACATATATTATCAGTGGGCATGCAATATTCCCGCCTATTTCATGTATACTATGTGACACTAAGCGGTGATCATATAATTGTATTGATGTAAAGTCTGAAGCAAAGTTCAGTGCACGTGTCTCACATACAGCAGTCTAAAAATGACATTTTTAGGCAGGGCTTAAAAACTGTGTTTTTAAGAAAAATCCCTCGCCAGGTGTATAAACGATGTTGTGGCGTATCACGCGTATTCTTTTTTACGCGAAAATATTATTGCGTTCATCAACGAGAAGAACGCACACTTGAAATAATGTTTTTATGTTTTTAAATATTAAACACGCTTGAGATTTTTAAATGTTTGTTGCAATGGGAGTTTACAATTAGAATTTATTTGTTTGTGGACATACGCCATTGCTCATGTTTTGTTGACCAAACTTGTATTGAAAGACAAAGTGACAAAGTACAAAAAACGCACAAACAAAAACAGAAGAAAAACAATCCCAGAGGAATTCCTCTTCTGGTTTTTGTGATTTTTTGTATTTTGTCACTTTGTCTTTCAAAACAAGTTCGGTCATCAAAACATGAGCAATGGCGTATGTCCACAAACCAATAAATTCTAACTAAACACGATTGATATAAACATGATTTTCGGGCTTCCCAAAATGGCTAAAAATATTATTTAGACTGTTGTAACTCCTAAAATACCACCTCAATTCGTATAGTGCAAAGCAATAGGCATGTACTGGTCTTAACTTCATATTACCCAGAGATGATAATTAAGGGTCACTGCTGAAAGTCCCATAGGAAAAAGACTGTAACTAAAACATTGCAGGTTAGTTTGGCGCGCTGTGAATAGAGGCGATATGTTTCTCTTCGAGCGTGGTACTCTGACTCTTATTGCTCCGGTGTTTCCACGCGTCAAACGAGGACAATTAAAACCGGTAAAGACTCCTCTAAGGGGCGAGTGTACAGTCCCGTTGAGTAAAATCTAAGGTGTCTTTGAGCGACATGCGACGAATTTCCATCGCAGAGACGCAAAGTGAGTGAAAACTAAAGAATAACTGAGAATCTCAGGAATCCTCAGACCTTCCTTAAGATTTTCTCAAGCTGCATATCAATAATGGCAGCCTAAATATAGAGGTTAGAATGGCACATGGAAGGAAATAGTATTCTTATTTTTAAATTGGTGGTGATATTTTGAGGCGGAACATTATAATGGTGTAAAGGAAAGAGCGCACTGACATTAAAAGATAGTTTGTATTCGTTAAACATTTTTATAAAACATCATTGACGAGTATAAACACTACTTTTGTTGTAAAACAAAATGTTTACGAGATCATGTTGTAAACAAAATCCACGGCGTATTTTTATTACTGTACGAAGTTTTTTAGAAAATTTATTTTATTATTTTACTATAACCTAATCGTTGTGCAAGTTAAAGAAAAATGTGTCTGTGTAATTTTGTACGTAAAATTTTATTAACATTATTATTTTGTGTAATATCGTACATTACAAATTGTATTCTGTTTAATCGTCATCCAATACAATGGGATAAAAACAAATATAAAATAGAATTTTAATTCTGTGGAACGCAAAATATAGGAAAAATTATCTAATAATCATCAAGTCTATTATTTTACGTAAAATAATATACATGATAGTTAAACTCAAGTCAGTGCACGAAGAGAGTTTATTTTTCTTGCCGTGTGTGTGGTAACACTTCGCCTCAACTGAGGTATCTCAACTTCCTGACCGCACAACGCGAGCTAAGAAGTCTCATATTTTACTGCAACTTCTCCTCAGTGTCACCTGTGCCTCAAGGACTTCCTCGCATGACTCTGCAATCAACCCTTTGAAAACAATGACATTCCATACTTGTCCAAAGTGTGTTTTGTTTTCGTAGCGTTTCGTGCATTTGGAATAGTTTGGTTATTGAAACGTATTTTCCCGCACATTACGACGCTTATAAAGCACGTAGTAGACGGCACCCTTAAGGCTGTTCACATGGCGAATATTAATATTTTTATATTTGCACGACATAGTGTTCCTTTGATTGAACGTAACTTGTGACTGCATTTTGCACTTTAGAAATGGTTTAACTCTCATACTTTTCCCATAGAACCAAAACAAAGTCGAAATGTGCAAGTTACGGGAACATAGGAACAACAAAAAACCACGTGACTTACACAAATGAAATTTCTTACACTTAAATTAGATATTAAGAGCTATATGCTAAATATAAAAAAACACACAATGAGATTCCTTTATACTTAATAAAACTGAAAATTATAACAATTTACTTCGCTTATGAAAATTAAAAAAAAAAAAAAAACGAAATGACTTTGTTGTGTGTGTTTTAAATATTAAACCATATCGCCCATAATATCTCATTTCAATGTAAATTATTTCATTTTGGTAGGTCACTTTGATTTTCTTATTACTACGTGAGTTCCCGTAACTTGAGAATTCTGACTTTGACATGTCGTTATGAGAAAACTATGAGGGCTAAAAAGATTTACAAGTGGAAAATATAATCACTAGTGACGTCTATAAAACTAACACAATGTCGTACAAATATAAAATTTAAAATATAATATAAAATATAAAACTAGCATTATATATATATATATATATATAACATACAAAAATCTAAAATATATAATAAATATGAAACAATATATAGCATATATGTAAATAAAATATAAAAAGTGCAATACAAAAACTAAGACTATGTCGTGCAAATATAAAATATAACCCTTAAGGGCTTGCCACTGGAGAAAGTGAAGGTAACTTCGCCGGTGACTCAATTAAAGTGTGTGTGGCGGGGCAGGGACAGGAGACAGGGGACGTCTCGACCACAGAGGTGTGGTAGAGGAAGGGATAAAAAGCCCGGTAAAGTGGCGGACTGCTAGGGAACTGCGGTCTGCCAAGCTTCTGTTACGTCGCGGTACAGTACGTGCCGGGGGAGGGGGAGGGGGGAGACCCGGGCTGGACCTCATTAAAAGCCCGCCAGCGAGGAGAGAAAATATTTCCCATTAGCGCGGTGTGCCTTCCCCACCGCGGGTCGAGGACATCCACGAGGCTGTGCGAGCTATTCTAACTTGCTCTGAGGTCTCCAGTATCTCAGAGTTTCACGGCACACAAGTGAGTGAGCGATAAGGGCGCTGCTGACACGCGACAAGCATTCAACTAGCGTGCACCGAGCACAGTTTGTAATGACACATTATTCTTCCTATCTACTTTCTATTGAAACACATTGCAGTGAGTTGCAATTATTCATTTTCAAAAGAAACATCTTAACGCGTATTACGTTTGTACATCAACGAAAGGAACGCACACTTCGGACAATATTTCTCTCAGTTTAACTCAAAATAATTCAAAAAGATATAAATACCGGTACATATATTTTTTAAATAAACTAAAATGTAAAAAAATTAATGTAAGTTTCATTTGTCATATATGTATAAAGTGGGTACATTCTAGGTTCAAAATAATCCCTCTCTTGGTAACTTTTCATCTCAATATAGGTGTACGCATATAGGTAAGTTCTAGGCAGGGATATATATATATATACACATTTTTCAAAAATGTAAAATGTATATGTAAACTTTATAATATAATAATATTAATATTGTAAAATGCATTTAATTAAACAGGGTGCGCCCAGTGCCGGAAGTTGGTACGTTAGCGAAAGTAGATATTTGCCCCCTCCCCTTCTTTCTGCTCCTCAGCACGTACCCCACCTAAATAAAAAAAACTTGTAAAATACATAATTTGTACTTTTTAGTTCACGTATTTTAATAACACAATAATATTTGTAATATAAAACCATAATATTGCATGGTCACCGAACTTACATAAGTATAACAAATTTCAGCTCAATCGGATACCAGAAAGTGATTGAAAAATGGTTTGTAAATTTTGAAACGGACAACTTACGTACATACGAACATTGCAAGCCAAATCAAAGTTTGTAAAAATTTGGTTAGATTATTTGAAACCCGATTATCAAGGTGTTTAAAAATGGCTACAAAACGTATTTTTTTTCAGACTGCCATCTCTAGACTCCAAATGGATTCGAAAAACACAATAATAGAAATACACGTTGGAATTTTAAACACAATTTTCATAAAAATAGTATCGTCACCACTTGAAGTATCGTAGGAAAATTAATAATAGTAAAGCTCTGCACCCCAGTTGCTTGGTTTGCTCATAAAGTTGGCATAGCAGCATAAACGCTGGCCTGCGGCAACCTTAGCGATCCGTCCAGTTCCTCACTTACACAAATACAGCCTACCTAGATAAGAACCTTAAGATTGTATGGTAGGTAAATAAACCCTAAACACAGCTTGAAAGTTACATGTTTCAACATAGGAAATCTACAGAACAGCAGTCCTAGGTAACATTTCGTCGTTGCCGGTGAAAAAACTCCTATGTGCAAAATTCAAACATTTTCAGGAAAGTAAAAAAGTATTTAAAAATTCCCATATTATTGTTAGTGTTTGGTGTATTAACTATCACAGAACTACATACACATAATTCATTTGTATTAGTCTGTACACTTAAGTACAATTGCGTACATAAATTTTATTACGAAGTCTCTTTTAATACAATCGTTGACACATAGGAGGTTTTTCACCGGCGACGACGATTTGCCAACTTAATGAGCAAACATTTACCCAGAATGATATAAATTACTAAGCGCAAGTTATTGTACCGCAATTAAATGAACGAAATTTAGGCGTCACGGAATATCCTTCAACAATACGTTAGAGAAAAAATGTTTCTCTGAATGTTGGTAAAACCTTTTGTCTAAGAACGCTGTTTTTTTTTGTCTCTTTTTGAATTGGCTTAGATAAATCTAAAAATTTTAATATCTACTTTTAGCTGTGAATTATGTACCTTCCCCTCTTATGTAGAAGTCTAGTCATTCTAGCAAATAACAGTGCACTACTATTATCTCACTGTCGTGTAAATTATGTTTTAGTACTACCGGTATGTTCTGAGAATTTCTAGTCTGAAAATAAGGTTTTCACAATAGCTATACTTGAGGGCTTCGAAACAATGTCTATCTCAGAGGTTTTTTTTTTTTTTTTGTAAAATAAACTTTAGTGTGTGACAGTTAATACAACCAACAACTTGGTTGATTTGTGGATTATGTTCTTGTAACAACAGTGTTTACTCTAGTGTAACACACATTATGTTAGAGTAAGCCACTATTTGACGCATTTCATGTCACTGGGTGCACGCACAACAGTTTCTTCAAACAAACACACTGCAACGGTTTATGTGCGTACTAAGCAGCAGCCTTGCGTAGGCGATATAGAGCAGCATTTCAAGCAAATGGAGCTTTAAAATGTTTACGCATAATAAGGATATTTTGGCATGCCATTAAAACAAAGACACAATTACGAATGCCTGTAATTTAATTTCGTCAGTATTATTATAATATGCAAATATAAATAGTACGAAGGACTATAATTGAGAAAGTATGACGATTCGCAAAAATAAAGTAATAAGTGTATCTAATAAAATATAATCTGTCTGAGTTACCACTCACCTTCGCGCGTAGTCGATAGTTTATAGAAAAATAATTTATATTCCATAAATGATTTATATGCATTGACTTGATGAACTGCAACAACGCGTTTGAGCAAAAAAAAATTCCTCCCCTTAAGGGGGATTGATCCCTGTCAGATAGGTTTTACGGTTTTTCTTATAAATCAGGGAATAGACACATTGTTTTACTTTTTTCATGCTGACAAGGCATAGTTTATTGTTTCATTCACTTTTTTTGGAATCCATATGGCATTGTTTCTGTTAATGTTGTGGCCTCTGTAGTCACTCCCGTAAATAAAGCAATTTTTCCTTTTAAGTTGTTTCCCGTTGCAAATTAATGAATATATTATGGTTCCAGCAATTACAGAAAATCGATTAAGTTTGTATATATGCCTTGTCGTGACAACAATTTTGATACATCGACTGGAACAGAAGTTATCGAGAAGAAACAGATAAATCCAAGGTGGTAGGGATCAATACCCCTTAACTTGTCATCAAAACCGCCTTCTCATTCCTACGTGAACTGCAGACGAGTCGAACAACAAAAAGGTTCCAGATATCTGTCGACTCCGCGCAATGTCGGTCTAACGTGTAATGCCATGAACTGACGCGAGGCGACGAATGTTTTAAAAGTCCTGCAGTGGTTTAACACCGTCGTAAGCCTCTGGCACAATTGTAGGTTGCTGGTGTTGTTGTTGTTAACGTCTGGTGTGCGAAGAGTT
This sequence comes from Medauroidea extradentata, assembly GCA_003012365.1. Lineage (NCBI taxonomy): Eukaryota > Metazoa > Arthropoda > Insecta > Phasmatodea > Phasmatidae > Medauroidea > Medauroidea extradentata. The sequence goes on from PNEQ01006526.1 coordinate 8,692, forward strand.
GATTGGCACAATGGACGATGAAAACTGAAGTGCTTTGTTGTACATAGGCCATCGCTAACGAATGTTGTTTAGTCGCAGACAACCACCAGTTTCATAAAATAAATAAACGAGTGTGTACCACATAGTTATAGGCTATAGGTGGCTGGAATAATTTCCGTTGATGACGCATTTCTGATCTGAACTTCAGTGTTATGCTTTCCGTTTGAGAAAATTAGAAATAAAGTGATGCTTAGTAACGTTTTTATGTTGGCATTAAACATAACTATCCGTATTCTTCCCACAGCACTTTTGATTAGTTTTGGAGGTAACTACAACCCGAACAGCAGCTTCAACCACTGTAAATAAAGGTTGAAATGATTTAGTGACTGGAACACCAACTTCAATCAGCAACAGACAGTTCTGACATCCTGGTTGAAGGTAACCTGTGCATCAACTGTCAGCCTTACCAACCACCAACAACAACCATCAACTGTACCAGGGGCCTTAATGTAGTCACACGTCCAGTCCACCAGGCACAATGCATAGCTACAGGTAGGGATGTTTTTATTGTGAAAACTGCTCGTTGTGCACGAGTAATACCTGGCTACTTAGACCACTGCATCTGAGACATAGATGACGTAGGTTCAGTTTGCAGTTTGGTTGGCCAGTCTTTTGTATGAGTAACGTGGCGGACGTCACCGTCTGCTGGCCGGTTTTCCTCAGGGTGCTCTGTTTCCGCTCTACCAGGCAGGTCTGGACGTCACAAGACGGGCAGTATGACAACAAGACCGCTGACTTCTGAACTTCGCCAGTTCCTCGCAGATTTCCCCGCCACGCAAGCCAGAGCTAATATTTGCGTTCGCCCCGTCTTCTTCCTCCGCTTTTCTTTTTCTCTGCGATTTCCTCGCCTCTCCCCTCAACCACCCGCCGTGGTAGACGACCTCTGTGTCCATCTCTTTCATCCTTTCTTTCCTGCCGTCTTCTTCACCGGACTGTCCGCCGATGCTTCTTTTTTATCCATGTCGAGTCCCAGGGCGGAATTGTCGGGCCCGGTTTTTCGTATTCCCCTTGCTTCCCTTTACGGATATTTCCATCCAATCTGCATATATATTAGAGGCTGGAGGGGTGGTAGGAGTGTGGCAACCCCTCCGAGTGTGGATGTCCACGCACTGGCGTGGTCACTGCCCCTCTTCCTTGCCTGCAGCTGTGCAGAGACCAGGGTGACATGACCAGCAGCTCTCAGCCTTGAGGGTCGACACAAGGCGTCAGTCTGCTAGGACAAGGGGAGGGTGTGGAGGGATGAACGTCACAATCCACTCCCACACTGATACCGCCACCTGCTCTGTCTGCAGCCCCTGTGTCCTGACAACAGCTTCCCTTGCTGCGGTTTATCTAAACTACTCCAGCAACCTACAAACATATAGGCCTATCTTTAAAGTGGAAGACACTACAAATATATAAGTTAAGTGGGACTACGGCGGCGAGGTGGCATTTCGTCAGACCACTCGCATTCCATCAAGGCGATCTGTGGTTCGAACTCAACTCACCTCCAAACAAGGAGTCGTGGGTTTGAGTTTCGGTCGCTAGTAATTGTTTCATGCTGTGGTTCACAAGCCAGGTCCCTGTCTCCGCCGTATACTCGCTTTATTGCCGTTATCTGTCCACGTGACTACGTTGTTAATGTGCTTGCCTAAGTAGATAACTGTTAGATGTGCAGTTGTTCAACGTGTGTGAGTTATATCAGCATTTAAAGACCGGTACATACATGTTTTCTCATTTCACGTCCTCCAATATTCTCCAGTGTGAATTATCTGGCGACAGAAAACAACGAAGATGGGGTTGGGTCGCGTCTGGGTGATTTGAAGGGGGGGGCGGGGGTGCAAGAGGCATTTGCCTTGGGCCTCACATTCTAGGAGGCCATAGTTTTGTATTTTAAAAAAAGGAGTTATTATTAATTCTTTATACACATACGTATGTATATATTCGTAATATTTCTGTGTGAACTGGATAAATTATATTGTGGTAATTGTAATGTTTATATTAGTGACTACATGCCAATACCAAGAAAATATGGTATAACTTAAAAATTATCACTGAATATAAAAAAAACAGGGTGGGATGACCTTCAATTTTTGTTGCTACACATTCTTATAAAATGGCCCTGCAAGTTGGTATTTTGCGGGTATTATTTTACCAATGAACACGATAGCACAGATTATTTTACAGGGTAATTACCACATCATTTTATCGTTGATACCTACACTATAAAATAATGACGTCATCAACGGATGTTTCACAGAGGTGAGTTATGGACGAGATGACTGCACACTAGCCTAGAGGCTATGGTGAGGCGTGACGAGTGTGCCTCGTCGCCCTTATTGCTCCCACGCTTCTAGGCCTGGAACTAACAAAATGCGTCCACCCAGGCGACCGCCTTAAGCCGGATTACAACCACACTTAACGTATGTACAAAGACAGTCACGTACGTTAAGTATTAGAGATTGGCGTCACAACAATATTTAATCTATACATGCTTGGAAAATTTTTATGTCATAACAATATGTCGATAATAGATAATCGTAATTTATTTTTATTTTTCGAAGCGAATAAAATAGTTTATGACCACAAGATAAATTATTCCTCAACATAAATTAATATTTAATTGAGTCTTACGTTTTCACATGCTGCATTCACAACCACCACTTAGCGTACGTACGAAGCAGAAAGTTGATCAACTGTACTACGTACGTTGGCACGCTACGCTAGTATGTGAGTGCCAGCATGTACACTCGATGTTTATACTTACGCGTACGTACGAAGCAGAAAGTTGATCAACTGTACTACGTACGTTGGCACGCTACGCTAGTATGTGAGTGCCAGCATGTACACTCGATGTTTATACTTACGCGTACGTACGAAGTAGAAAGTTGATCAACTGTACTACGTACGTTGGCACGCTACGCAAGTATGTGAGTGCCAGCATGTACACTCGATGTTTATACTTACGCGTACGTACGCGCGTACGCAAGTGCTGGCTGTGAATCCAGCTTTACAGACCTTCCGCCGTTAGTAGATTATTCGACAACCGCTCGTTGCACATGAGTAATGTTTGCTTTGGAATTTCATTTAAACATCTTTACACGTGTTCATGCCGATTTCAAATTCACCCCTTTTCACTAAAGATGCTTTTGCAGTGGCCGTATGTGACAATTTTTGTGTTATTTTAAGTAGGTATGTGTTGGCGCAGTATCTTTTAAAAAGTATAGGCATGTAAAAAAATTCTTATTTTAAAAAATACGTCATAAAATGATAGGTTTATCACTGAATGTCTCATAGAATCGAGTTGCCAAAGAAAAAACGGCGTGTCAGTTCAGTGACTTGTGCCTAGAGGCTAGTGTGAGGTGTGTTGCGCTCGCTGCCTCGTCCTTATCGCTTCCGCACTTCTAGTTCCACGCAGGTAGCCGCCTTAAAGAACTGCCTGCTGTTAGCAATAGTCAGTGTGTGTCTCGAGATGCTGACGACGCCTGCGCGCTGTGTGATACTTCCCGCAGAGCAGTGCCGTCATAATGGTTGCGTGCTCCGAGGCAGGCAGGCGTCGAGCTGGAAAGTTCCACAGGCACGTGTCTGGAAAGTAGACGGGAACACTCAGAGTACTTCTCCAGTGCTCGTGTGCTCCAGCGTGTGGATGCTGGAAGCGTGCACGGAATACAGCTGCTCTTCTCCTGCGCTGCTCCAGACATTCCAGGCACGCCCACAGAGGTAAAGAAGCTGACAAAATAAATCGCGGACATCCTTCATGCCGACGTAAAAGAGTCTTTTTACCGGTTACATAATCATGTTGTGCTACTTAATCTTGTCCCAAGAGGAGACTTCCGGTTTCCATGAAATTCAACTGCAGCCAAAGACACCGCTGACAAATAAAAGTCGTGCAGGAAAAGAAGACACTCATTCTTCTTTATAGTTTCACAGAGCTGCCTGGGAAAAAAGAAGGAAGCCTGGACGTTACAATAAAGTACAGGTTCGCTGCGTTATTAAACATACTGACAATTTTTCTCTCAAAACTATAGTTTATTTACTGCTTTGACACTTCTTTCATTATTCAACGTTCTGATTAATTTCATACAAATATGTCAAAACTCTGCATTATTGAATAACAGAAAATATATTAAAGTACGCAATGTTTTTTAGATTTCTACTCAAACACAGATTCAAATATGTTGCAATATCTTCTAAAAAAAATCACGTCAACTGATGAATTTTGTAATTTTTAATTGTATATTTCATTAAATAACTATTACAGTGTTACAATAAACGTTGTCATTGAAACATACAAAAGAGAAAAGAAAACATGATTCTACAGTATTAAAACCAAAATATTCCTTCAAATCATAAGAAGGATTAAGTAACAGCCAGGCCGTAACCCTTGTCTTTAATTTAAACAATGCAAATTCTCTGATAATTTCAGGTAACTTATTATAAATTAAAATAGCTTTTCTAAAATAGTTCTCATGCACTGTCTTGAGCCTTGTATAGGGCAAGTTCAACTCATTGCATTATCTGGTGTTGTACTAATGTAAATCTTTCCTTAACATAAATGTACTAAAATTGTTGGCAACATGTAATAACAAGTCTGGGATATACAAGTTAATTACTGCTCACATACCTAAAAACACAAGCAAAGGTCAACAATGAACTGAGCTCGAAGACCTAGTAAGTAGTCTTATAGCATTTTACTGTAATTTTAAAATACAATTTATATGTGAGGAATTACCTCACAATACTATGCCATGTCTTAAAATACTTTGAAAGAATTCAAAGAAAACATGTTTAACATAAGATTAGGGAACATGATTTCTTAAGAACCTAATTAAAAATAAAACCCTGAAAACTAAGATGTTCTACATGATTAATCTGCGATAAATTTCTGTCTAAGTGAATTCCAAGAGTATTAACGCAAGCAATAGAAGGTTCATCGTACACTTGGCAATACATGTTTGTAGCAAATATCGTAAAAGGTAGTATTTGTTTGTAACTTGCTTTCAATACGACTTTATTACTCAACCATATATAACTGACTGACTGATCATAGAGTTCGTAACACCGTCTTTGTCTATGCAACAACTTCTAAACACAAATCAACATAAACAATGGCGCCAAAGACAGCTGATAATGCGGCTATCATCCAAAACTACACAATACCAAATGTAATGCTTTGTGATATATAATAGTTAACTAATAAGCTGTTGCATCAAACCAAGTTTTAACTGTATTTATAATTTCGCCTTGACCATATTTTAATTCCTCAGTTTCATTGTAACACTTTATAGGCGTGTAATTATCAGCATAAATAATTGTAATGAATGATACATTTTTTATCCAGATTATTAATCATAATTGAGAAATGTAATGTGCTATTGCAAAATATATTTCAAGAAAAAGTCATTCAATGTTGTGTTACTGAACATAGTAAATAACGCTTGAAACTAAACAATATATCTGCGTAACACGCCACGACGTGTTTGCCGAATATCTTAGAGGTAATTTGATAATTAATCAAAACTGTCACTCCCAAACTACTTTGTGTTAATTAATGACACAAAATATTATCACGTCTAGTGAGTTATGAAAAGAACAACTGAGAACATATAATTATCGTCGTACTACAAGCGGTACAATCCTTTATACATTTTCATTTATTTAAGAAAATCAGTACATGATTATATGAGATATGAATTGTCCCAGTTTGTGTTGCAATACCCATTAAATATTTTCCGATACCCCATTCTGGCGCTCTACCACATTATGTCCCCTTTTCCTGCCTCCCCAATTATAAATTGCGGGCGTACACACAACTCACTCAAGTGTTTCTTCTTTTTTTCGCTAATTTTTGGGCAAACTTTTTAGCCCCTCTCCCAAAAAAAATCCCCTTCATTTGCTCTCAGGAACAGAAGACGAACAAACGAAAAGCAAACGTTCCTTCATTTATATATAGATTAAGACAATTTATCGTGACAATGTTTTCAGTGCAGTAACTTTAACAAAGCTCTTTATGTGTGGTTACCGAACACATTACTCTGTTTGACTTATGAGTCTGTATAGCAGCAGCTTCATTCCAAACGTGAACAGTTGACTTATCTTAGAGACAGTAAAAAATAAGTTAAAATTTCAGTCTTATTTTAAGGTTTAATTTTGAATACAATTATTTCATTTTTTTTTTTTGCGAGATTATGTTCTAAATTTCAGCTATTGATGTTCTGGTGCATATGCACACGATCCACAGGCATTTCAGACAGGTTTAACCGGTAAATACATCGACTGAACCAGTTGAGAGCAAAACAGTAATTTACCAACGTCCGGTGGATGCAACTGTGAATTTTTGAAAACACGGTTTACGTCGAGGTTTTCTATTCCCAGTTCTCGCGCCGGACACCGCAACACAGTTTCATTTTCCGCGCAATTAATCCGGCGTCTGTCCTCAATCCCAGAGCGCTCTGTCGCCGCGAAACTTTGTTCGCAGTTGCGCGATGCCTATGCAGCTCGTGGTCTCGTGGGGAGTGGAGGGGAGTCCTCTGTAGTTAACTTCCCCGCGCTGTGGGTTGACGAGGTAGATGGTAGGAAGCGGGTTATTATCTCACTGTACCTATCTCTCACTGGAAGTATGTATTACGTCTCATCCCTGGGGTCTGAGCTAGGGACATAGGTGCCGCAGACTATTGTGACGTCATCATGTCAGAGGAGATGTAACAAACACAACACGTCCCAGTCGTGGCGGGGTCAACCAATCTCTGAGCTCCATCACTGAACTGCTTCCTCGCCCCGTGGTTACAACATATGATTACATCACTATTCACGACAATACCTGCCCTCCCAGGGGACGAGGCTATGTAGTTGTTATGGAAGAACGTAAGAGTGCAGGCTAGGCACGTTAGTACGGACAGCAAGTATGTTCTGTTGTACGTGTCTTCATAGAGGAGCATACCTTCCATGCGTGGTCTCGACCCTCACGGAGGCCTCATTAATCCCTTCAGTTGTTGCATTAAATTAGCGCCCTGCCAAAATAACTGGTAGCCCCAGACAAATATCTTCATTATCAATCAATTTCAATGATAACGCTTCCAAAAAAACATTACAATTAAGTATTATAAAGTAAAAAATGTATTATATACCACGTTTTTAAAACCAGCTAAACAATACAAAATATTTTTTTCCTGTGAAAAAATTTGTAAAATTAAAACGAAAAATTTGGGTTCCGTACAGTAGCTGGTAAATGATGAATAATATATCTCTTAAGTGACTTACAATGTTATTGCACTGCAGATTATGTGGACTGTTGTGATTTTTCTCAACGATAACCAATCTCCACACTTATTAATATTATCTATTACATGTGTCTCGCATATTTAGTTTTAATCTTACAAGGATTTTCTAAAGATAAATTATTTTGAATTTTAGTACGTTTTTTAAACGTTGTATATAAATTTTTATTCAATATTATTTTCTGCTTTTTAGTCATGTGTATGCGAAATTTTTCAATCGTGGGTTTTAAAAACGTAGTATAAAAATGTTTTTATTTTTTAAATAGTTCTTTTTCGCCATTTTCCCTCTTATATTGCATTGTCTTCCTTTTTTTTTAGTTACTGTATGTTTAAAGTTTTAAGTCTTTAGTTCATCGCAAAGTAAGATTAAAATTGACTACAATATTTGTACCGAAAAGATAGACAAGAATGCGAGTAATAAAACCCTTATGAATGCATTGTTTTTATTGCCGTACATCTAATACCGAACAGACAAATTGACAACTTTGCGCGTTAGTAAACGCTTGTTAATAATATTTTTCAAGAATTCTTGTCACTGTTCAAAAAATGGTAATCGCAGATATTTAATTTTTGTAAAATTAATATTTAAATGATTCAGTTTTATCATTACGTATTAAACATAAAATTTTCGAGCGATTGTCGATGTAGCAGTTTTCCTCTAGAAATTTGACGTTGAATACTATGTATTTGTTTATAATTAATTCAATGTCTATAATATATTCAATATTGATAAGCTTTCTGTTGGCCAGTCTACGGCAAGGAGTTTCCCCGATGCAAAATACATGGATGGAATATTACCCAGTGATATTAGCTTGATGTTGCGTGAAAGTTAGCGTGCGAGGTCTTGTACAAGATTAAATATTGCATTTTGGTTAATAATGTTTCACACAGCATACAAAAGAAGGGGATGTGATTCTTTGGACAGTTTTAGTTCAATATCTGAGTCTACTGCTGTAAACCTGCTCGTCCAACCCCTCGTCCAAAGAAACCTGTGAAAATGCCTACTGCTGGAATCTCCGTTCTACATCTACCTCCAGAGAACCAAAACAAGTTTGACACAAAAATCTCATGAACGATAGTTTAAATGCCACTGTACACTTGAAGATAGTCACGAATGCATGCTCCTGACACTCCAAGCTGATAACAAACTAAAGAAGTATTTTATACATACGCATTTGCAGCAAATGGTGTGTCATAGAAAACCAAAGTATCCACACAGACAAGTTAACAAACGAAAGGACTTTGTTGGCAACTGGTAAACATAGGTAAATACATACAATTCCTCAAGGAATTCTGTCTGTGATTTACAAGAAAATAAATTAACACAATAATCGAAAAACAAACCAAGAAATAATAAAAAATAATTATTCCTCAGAAAGAGTTCCGTCCGTAAGTACGAAACCACAGACAAAAAATAATTGCTACAAAAAACAGATAACAAAACGAACGACAAGAAACTGGATGTAGGCGACACAGCAGATACACAGACACGTTGAAGAAAACGAACGAAAACAAACAACACAGTAACTGTGGACACTACGGTTACACACGATTTCTCGTGGCTTTATTTCTTTACGGTGCTTCTTAGCATAAAGCCATACCGGCACCCGGCCCCCACGGGCGTGGAGTTAGATCATGCTCTTCCTCGCAATGGACTTCGGCTAACGGTTAGTTGGAACCGCCGAACCATTAGATGGAACACTAACCTGCGCCTCCGTCCATCTTCCAAAGTAGTAACAGTAGCTAGCGAGAGAGCCTAGGGTCACCCATCCCAGGATGTCGCCCACATCCTGTCCCCCAACTGAGATCCTCAGCGCCGCCGGCTCTTGGTTTCAGTCGGGGCCTATCTTACTCCTAACAGACTGTCTAGGTCTGCTACCTGCAGCCTACTCATCAACCTTTCTCAGAGGAAGGGTCCTCTCCAGATCTGCTCAGCATCCGGGCAACCACCACCACTACGAGACCAACCCAGACCAGGCATGAGAGAAAACCTCATCATGGGGCTATCTGGTCGCCCGTAGTACTACCTAATGTTCATGGCTTTTGTGGGGTTTCCAGCCTGATCGTCTGGGTACTGCAAGAACGCCCAGGGTGCTCCTTTTGGCAGAGCACCCAGCGTTGGGGGGGGGGGACCACCCTTATAGCCACATGGCTCGGTCGTGCGTCTTGTTTCCCCAGACAGCTTCAAGTGCGTCCATTACCATTATCCATCGTCTTCCACGTGGAGACCTGGGCTTTTGGGCCCGAACAGCCTGAGCGCTAGGTAGTCTAACGATCCACCTAGTGGTTTCTCCTTGTTGCCATCTACCGGAGAATCCATCAAGGCAGATTCCCCTTCCCCAACTCTGAGGAGCCAGGATGCATGGGTCCCGCACGCCAGAGCCTGAATTGGTTCTAAGTAAGACAACGAAAAAACAGACGAACACAATGGTCTCCATGCGACAAAACAAACTGCGAAGATTCGGAAACTGCAATCTGTCTCCGCCTTCCAGCTCACGCACAGATCGAGGAGCACCTGCAGACAGAGTATGCGCACTGCCGCCGTTTCCTCATGTGCCATCCGAGGCCGTGTTGTTGAGAGTGGTATGAGAGCCGATTTTTTTTCTGATGGGCCCCCATATCCCGCCACGTCAGCGTGTATCCCAGCTCAGTCTAGTGGGTACTCCGACATGCATTAGTCGCTAAAACGAAGGAAGGGATGGGGAGTGAATGTGTCTCAAGGCAAAGCCTCATACACCTGAGTTGCGGTTTATCTAAGGAAAAGGTGGCGTGCATCGCGGCGTAGCAGGGTTGAAAATGGAGGCCACGGCCGCGATTGGGGCCATGACCTCCCCCCGAAGAGAGCAAGAGTCAGAATAAGGGCACAGAAAAACCAGCACAAATAGGGTAGGATGCTGGGTAAAGCTGTGCGACAGGCGCGGCAGGATAAAAATATACGCATAATTAAGTAGTAGGCAGTGATAAAGATAGGTATGGCTCGACGTCCTGTTGCCAGGACACTAGGAAAGATGAGGTTGCTGGTGAAATGCGACGGGATTGGCCGGCGGCTCCGGCCAATCAGAATGACGGCTCAGCGAGCCTGTTTTTGCCAGTTGGGCCTGAGCGCCCCTGGCGGCGACAAGTCGAACAAAGCCAGTTTGTCCGATTGCCGAGCTGTTAGGGATATTCCCGCGTCAGGCAAGCCTGGCACAACAATATCCAAAACAGCAATGTAGGCCAAGCCTACTTCTCGGCGACAGCAGCAGAAAACTGTACAGTTCAGCCTGTACACAGGCTCCATCTTCTCTCGTCTCGCAGACAGCAGTAAACCTTTCATTGCCGGGGTGGAGAGGGGGCGTAACCCCCGGGAGCCACCCTCACCCTCCTCTCCAAAATAATCCGTCGGTCTTTAATGAGTGGCTATGCAGGCGAGACATCCAGGATCTACCATATGGCTTGCTAGGTCCACCGGCCCCGACGTCGAAGGTCCCCGATGACATTGGTCCAAGTTCCGATACATTCCATTCCTCGCTCACCACACGCCCTGCAGTCCACAGCCCGCAGTATCCAGCAGTTGGATTCGCTACACTTCGCATTTTTCAGCACCTCGAGATCCCTCCAGGCCGCCTTGACATTGGACTGCTTCCCGCAGAGCGCATCGTCCGTCTTCATTCTGAGCTGTACAGTTCGCCGCCGCTGCCGTCGACGCCTCTTGCGCACCGGCCAGTTGGTCCACGAGTCAGTGTTTGAATATTCCTGACAACTCCTCAGCGAGGAGCCCTGTATTCGCCACCAACAGGACGCGCTCGATTGCAGGCCCTACAGGCCACGGCACCTTCGTTGCGATGAAAATGGTGGCACCTCCCGGCGCGCAGCTCCGCAGGAGCACGATGTTCACGCCACGACAGCCACGACGAGGTGGTATGAGCCCTGGAAGACAGGGGGTTTATATAGGCTACTCTGTATGCCCTCTTCTGTCCCGGCCAATAGGAAACAGCCATGCCCTGATTGGCTGCGCAGGTAAGAGTCTGTTATTGACTAATGCTTTCCTGTGATGATGATTGCGGTAGTTGTTTTTGTTGAAAATTTACTTATTAATTCATTTTTGGTAACCAAATGTTTTCCAATTCTATACTTTGCTGGCTAAATACGTCTTTGTTACTAACTATGAATAAAAATAATAATATGAATAAAAAAACTCCTAGCTGATACCGTTTCTCGTCTCATTTCTTTGATGTGTTTAGTTTTTTGGTGTTTCACATTCCTTTCATACTTGTGTGTTGTATGTGTTTAAAAAGGTTAAGATTAATATTTTTCTCTTGACGCTTGTTTTGGTTTCTTTTCTAGTTATTCAGTCAATGTTTTACATTCTTTTCTAGTTATTTGCTGCGACGTTTCGCATTTTAAAATAAAATTATGAAGTAATGAATTATTCTTGTTCTGACCATAAAAGCTTTTATTTAGTCACTATTCGGTCTTTACCATATTTTCTTTGTACGTTATTGTTTTTACTGACAATTTCCTTTTTGATGCGTAAGTTTCAATTTTTTTCTTTCATTGTATTTTCAGTAATTTAAAACAATTGTTATAAAAATTGTAGTGTTTCGTGTTTCATTTTTATACAATTAAATATCAACCAATTGAAAAACATTAAATTAGTGTTGTGGTTTAATTTTTACAGCGCAGTTGTCACAAAACTTCAAAAACAATTCCTTCGCAATTTCTCGGAATAAAAAGAGATGTAGGAACAGTTCATAACTCGTGGTATTTTTTTATGTCTACCTGTTGGACAGAGGGAAAACTTTATTTGTCATGAGTTATCTGCAGACCTGAAATAAAACAAAAAATTACGCCTCTTTAATTTAAACAATGGAATTAGCCTTTTACGCACGACGATAACTTACGTCCGACAGGGATTTCACGTTCGCAGGGGGAATAACAAAATATTGCACCAGGCGAATTCACGGTTCCCCTATTCCTTCTTTTTTTTAATGATGAGCGAGGCGTGATACTGTAACCAGAGCATCGCTGGCGCGGCCATAATTACCGCTGTTTTGGAAATGGATTTTCGGCCCATTTTTTATCATTTCCCCAGCGCTAGAAGTTCTGGAATAAAAAAACTGCCTGTGATGAGGAGGTAGGGGTTGAGGTGGG
>PNEQ01006526.1:21219-69480 GCA_003012365.1 Medauroidea extradentata
CCCCAACCATCCAACCTACACAACACTTCTTCACCCCTTTGTTCTCGGCGGAAACGGCGCCCCAGAACTTCCGGAGTGGCGCGTCTCGTCGTAGGAACGAATTTGCGATGAACGTCTCGCGATGTTAAGAGTGGCTCATCTCACACGTAAACACCCCCTCCCCTCCACCCACCTTTTCCCAAGCTTTTTCCACCAATTATATTGGAACTCTGTCGTTTCAGAGAATTTTTTACTTGCATAATCAACCGATTCGCTAACGAAGGCCAACTGAAGAGATTTTGTGAAAGTTTGAGGGAAATGTCCTTCGCCATCTTGGATTTATTTAGTACTTGCTGTAACTGTTTGTTTCTGGTTTATTATTATATATTTTACAATGATGTGGAGTAACAAATAGCACGTAGGATATTCTTGGTATAAAATAACTGAATACGTGTCATTAAGTTCAAGTTTGCAACTGGAGAAATTATTACATCGACGTTATGTTTAAAATGGCCACAGTCATATTCCACGACCTATTAAGATCAAATGTACAAAAATATATATAATTTTAACAAAGATTATAGTGAAAGTAAACGTATTAAACTACAGAACGACACCTTTCTAATTCCACGTAAAAATTGTTTGTATTTAATAAAATTCTCGAATGTTTTGCATCTCGGTGTTCCGACCAGCTGTGCCTCCACCCTAAAGACGGGAATAGATTGAAATTCCCGAAACGTTGCAATTTTTCGTTGAATGAAAGTTGTGTTGTCTTCTGTCATTTGTTTGTTGACCACTGTCCAATGTTATTTTTTGTCTAATTCCATCTTTTTTTTTCATATTGGAAATATGGTTTTCTTTATGTCAGCCTTTTGTTTCTGAGTGTTGTCGAAATCTATCTTATTGTATCTTAGAATTCTTGCTGTTTATATATATATATATAGACAGAGAGAGAGAAGTCTTACCGAATTCCTCTGAGGTTTTTTTTTTTTTACTTTGTCGTTCAACACACAAGTTTGGTCAACAAAACATGAGCAATGGGGTATGTCCGCTAACCAATATATATATATATATATATATATATATATATATATATATATATATATATATATATATATATATATTATTTTCTAACAGTAAACTCCCATTGCAACAAATATTTTAAAATCTCACTAATATTGGGTTTAGTTTTTATTTGTAAATGCATATGGTAGGGGAAAATGTCACTGACTGGGCTAAGGATTGAAAACCTACAATATTGCGCAGATTGTTACCAGAAGTGTAATAAGTATTTGTTGCTAATTTCGAACTGTGCAATTTTGTTGGTACAATCTGTAACGACTGTATTTAGTTTCTTGGACATTCTCTATTGTGATATGGATATAAATGACTGGCAAAGAAAACTTAGACAATGGAAATACATACAAATAAGCACAATACGCTTTAGTCAGCAGGATACATACACAACATCTTCCAAAGGTCACAACCTGTAACTTATATAAGATACGTTAAATTAACAAAATCAATTTCGTTGCGTTTCAGACGTTATTTACGCTACCAACATGCTGTGTGCTCAATATCATGTAGGTTTTGCCATAAACAAACGTATATTTGATAGACATTTTATACGTTACAAATACAGTGCACATTTTGACAAACGTTTCTTAAAATCCCGAAATGCAAATACATACATTTATATGTATATATATACATACACATACACACGTTTATTCTTCAGTGTAAGCCATTATTCTCTTCCCATGAACAGCTTAGAACGTCACAGAGCACGGAAGCATTTAACAGAAAGAAACGGCTGAGATGTTTACGATCGGAGAACGTGGCATGAAGTACCACGCATTTAGGCTAATTTGAAAGTTTTATCAGAGTCTGCACAATAATCTTCAAGTGTTCTGAGAGACATAGTTAGCGTCACGTTGTCAGCACTCCGTGATCGCTTAGCGCGATTATTGACTTCTCGCCGTAGGTGGGTGAGGGGTGAAGTGGTGTAAAATGTATATTATCTTTGCTCCACGGGCCACGTGAAAATGTTATATATACAGTTAGTTAGGCTTAAATATTTCAATATTTTGAGAGAAGTAGTATGCATCAAATTGTCCAACAAGCGTGAATCCTAAAACCCCGTATTTTATCAGGTATGCAACTCCCAAGAACCAGTCGTCAATGCTTGCCAACATAACCGAGACCAATCAGGAGGGTTTTAAATGCTGCGTGATTTCCTACGTCTTAGGACACAAAGGTGCTTACTGTGAATGGACGTCACGTAGGAAAAGATTAACTTAAAAAAGCAGAAACTTAACATCAATACATTTTTCTCACGCCATTCATTGTTAGCTAAGGTTTTATAACGAGGATAGAAAACCTCCATCGCTTCTCTGTTCTCCTGGTCTTCCTCTCGATGTCCATTTATCTTATGTCTCTTGCTCTCTCTCTCTCTCTCGTGTGTGGCTTACCACAGCTTCCTCTGCCACGTTCTTCTTCTGCTACCTGCTCGCACTACTCCACATCCATCATTCTCCTCCACGTCATTTCTCTTACACTTTTTACTTCTAGCCCCTCCCTCTTTCTTCTTCAATAATTCCGTGCTGATTTCTCTACCACGTCTCTCTTCATCGCTGCTCTAGGCTTCTTGGAAGTCAAGTCCACCTCCGTCCCGAGCCGTTTTAAGACCTGTCTCTACTAGAGTTCTGCTGGTGGATAGCATCTATGTGTCGCTGCTTATGTCACATTTAGTTAACATTCAGTCACATTACTGATATGTGATGGTCCGTAGTAAAGGGGATCCTAAATTATCCGAGACTCATATCGCGTTTTACGAATTTCCTAACAGTCAGTTTACTCTTGGAGAAATTGGATTTTATATGCACATATCTCAAATCTCAATCCGTTTATAAGTAACAATTTGTTCAAATTACATAGGTACTATTTCTTCACACATGCATGTGATAGTTTTTCGAACTCTGAAGAAGCTAATATATATTTTTTTACTTTACATTATAGTTTATATTTTTTATTTCCCAGTGTGTGAAATTCGGTTGTAAATTTAGCAGTGGCTTTAAATTTGCACTATATTTGTAATATAGCCACGTTATAGACATTTGGTAACTCGGGGGAAGATGCCAGTCAAACAGGTTTTTTTTGTTTAGTTGATTATTATTTAAACTGGTTTTAAAAAACACTTGTAGTTCATTACTGACTAACACAAACGTCCAACAAATATTGTACCCTATCGTAATACTTTTTACACAATAAATTCAAACATTATGAATTTAATATTCATTATGTGTTGCATCTTCCCCTGTGTTGCCTTATCATGTTTGCGGTCTGTACTGAGAACCCAGACCAGTCTTACTATGAACGGTTCTTGTAAACTAACCAGTATTATTACTATGACCTTACATGGCACCAACAAAGTGCGCACTTACACTCTTAAAACACATTCTTTACAACACATATGAACCCCTGCAAAGAACCTTTGCCGCAAAAATATTTCTTTGAAGAGTACAGCAGCGGTAACAAAAAGCAGCGTTATTATTAAAGTACTTTAATAGTCATACATGTGCTACAAATAAAAAACATTTCTTAACTGTTTAAAGAATAATTTAGTAATTCAGAGTTTTTTTACGAGTTATTTACGCTTTTGTAAACATCAAACATGTGTTCCGTTGTTCAAAATAAACTTTACTCACTAATTATCGGTAGAAGTGTTGCAACATCGCCGTGTGTTGCCGATATTTGAGTTGGAAATGCTGAGGAATATTGTAAATGGCGATACTAATTTTGCCTTGCATTTAATCAGGGTTTTCATTATCATTATTGGCTCATATTGTATATTATTTTGTAATATTTTACTCTTCGAAATTTTCAATAGAGGCCAGTTGTTGCCAAAAGGTAAAGGAAATTATTTATACTCAGCCGCTCAGAAAATATGTGATAATTTACGATTAACCAAATGTCATAAAATTCTGTTTGAAGTTCAGTAGCTGAGAAAGACAACATTTAGCCGAATAAAGCTGAGTATAATTTGTGCACGGAGAAAAATTTGTAACTTAAAAAAAATTCTGGAAAGTGACCTCCAAAAAAATTGTCAAAGAAATAGTGATAACATTTACTGGGAATCCTTGTAAACATAAAAATATAACAATATTTATGCTGATATTCAAAAAACTTTCGGTATTTACAGTATTTTTGTAAATGTTTCAACAATTGTTTGTAATGTAAACATAAATTTTGTTGGCAACCAGGTAGCAATCAAATGTTTTGTAAAAATGAACACTTTTCATAAAATGTGACAATCTGTCAAAGTTGAGTTCTCTTCACGTCGAGCACACTCCTCAGAACATTTATTTCATTCGTTTCCATAGAAGTTTGAAATATGAACAATCACTTTTAAGATTTGAGGCGATATTCTGGTAATACCTGACATATTTTAATTAGAAATTACGTGCCACAGCTAATGGTTCACGAGAAAATTGTATGACGGTGTAATTTATTTACATATTGTTGTGGACGAGCAAGTAGTAACATAGTCTACAGATACAAATTATATCTACAGAAGTTCAAAATCTAAAATATTTTCATATTAACTGGCAAAATTCATGGGTCTCTCGTTTATGTCAACATATTTCTATATTCAATATTTAATAAATTATCAATAGTAAAATTTATTGTTATTAAATGTGCCACAATAATTGTTATTTTTGCAATTAACTCTTCCCTTTCCCTTTTTCCACAAAAATTAATTTTTTTGCACAAATCACATTACTGTGACTTAAAAACCGTTACTAGTATAACTCTTAGTATTTTTTAAAATCTCATTGTGTTACGCAAAACGTCAAAAAATTCACCCAAATATTTTATGAAACTGAAATCTTCATAAGATAACAAGGCGTTCTCAATAATTGTTCTCTAATAAAACAGTATAATTATTGCAGATACCATTATTCTGTTGAAAAAGAAACAGAAATCCATTTCTGTCGTGGCAAGCATTTCAGAAGTTAGCGAATATCCACTCTTAACTGGCAATTTTTTAACAGATTTAATTTGTTTAAAGTGATCCCTTTCTCGCGAAAAAAAAATTTGGACGCATGATACGTTTCTACATATTGCGTTACCCCTCGCAGCTTTTATTTAACGATTGGTCACGTGTCTTTCTGCCAAGACTTTCCATACGTGAATGGACCAATCAGAATTACGTTACGCCTATACTAAACGAATGTGATTTGAGGACAAGCATCTAAACGCGTGGCTGTTCCAATCGTCCAGTCATGGGGTGTGGATCCGACCCACTGTTTTCAAATACCACGGAAATTTTTCGCAAAGTGTGTCTTCCTAGCCATCGCCAATTATTGAAAAACCATTCTTAATCGGTTAATATTCGCTGATTCCAAATTAAAGAATTCTATCAGGAATGTTCCTATAACAACATGTTCTGTAGGAGTAACAATATAATCTGTATAAGTAACAATATGATCCTGTAGAGTTAACAATATATTCTGTAGAAGCAACGATATGTTATGTAGTAGTAAAAATTTGTTCTGTGAAAGTAACAATATTATCTGTAGAAGAAGTAACGATGTGATCCTTAGAACTAACAGTATATTCTGTAGAAGTAGTAGTATGCTACATAGAAGTAACAATATGATATATAGAAGCAACAATATGTTATGTAGTAGTAGGAAATCTGTTCTGTAGAAGCAACAATATGTTCTCAAAAAGCAACAATTTTCTCTATAGCAAATAACAATATGTTCCGTAGAAAGAGCAAAGCACTTTCTTCCTTTAAAAGAACCTCGTGTTTACTTCTACAGACCATATTGTTGTATGAACAATACAAGTAATATCGACAGAAAAACTGTATTGTTGGCCCTATTTTACAGAATAGCGTTGCTGACACAAGAATATTGACACGTTTTTATTAGCTAGCTTTCTGGACAATTATTTATCTGTCTGTTCGGTAGCGATGAACAATGTATTCATATAGGGTTTCATATATGTATCGTTTTATTGTTCTCCTTCTTGTCTGTGTATTTGTCTGAACAATATAAACTTTGCAATATATTTTAAACTGACTTCCCGATGAGATAGGGACCTGAAACTTTCAACATAGCTCAAATCGGGATAACAATGCAATATAAGAGAAAACGTTTGGAAAGTAAATTATTTTTACATGAATTATACTAACAAAAATGTTTAATGTATCGCGTTAAATTAACTTCCCGATGAGCTAGAGACTTAAAACATTAAATATAGTAGATCAGATAAGTAACACAAAACATAAAATAATACGGAATTGAATAAATTTAATACGCCATGTTTTAAAACGGAGTGAAATGTACGAAATAATTTCTCCATTGAAAATACTCGTAATATTATGACGAAAAACGTGGGGCGCATGCAATAGAAAAATAGGAAGGATCGTATGGAGTAGCTGTCGTTGAGAAAATGCACACAGCAGTTCATTGTATTGCAATAAAACTGTTAGTGTCTTAAGTGATCTACCCATGCGTCGGTTACAAGCTACTGCATGCGCCCCGCGTTTTTATTTACTCTGAAGAGTATTTTCGTAGAAGAAATTATTTTATACTTTTAGTCCGGTTTTAAACGTTATAGATTATAAGCTATTAATTAAGATTTAGTTTTATTTCAGCCCATGCATTGAGCTTAGAGCGTAGCAATTCCGTCCCTTGTGGTAACGTGAAACCAACAGTAAATGTAGCCTGTTGTTACGTCATAACAATGAACAGTATACAGGTTGCCGGTCATACTTGGTTCTCATGAGAGAATGAAACATCACGAAAGTCCACTTACGACTGCGTAAATACGAGGAAATATGCCGTAGAACGTTAATTATTTAACGCTTATCAGAGATTGTGAGCACGGGCTGCTTGATGTAGAAGCTAATTTCATGTATGTGATTCTGTATTGGTTGCTTCTGCGAGTATTTTTTAAAAAATTACAAATTAACGACTTTAATAACATTAAACCTTGACGAATGAAACTCGCGTAGTGTGCAAAAATGTAAAACAAAATGTAAGTAAGTGTAATTGTAGTGAAGAACACTAGAGATGACTCCATTATGCCTTAAGCGTGACCTCAAAATGGTATACGAACTATGTCTGACAGCAGAGAGCTGCATGAAGAAGGGTAGGAAACTTGTCTAAGGAGCCCTGGAACCCTTGATTCTAACGACAGGAAAACTTGCCGGTTTTAACTATATATAGGCTAGACTCTACGGCTCTATGCGCGTTCCTGACTTCTCAGTTTCTAAATTGCTAGAGAGAGGAAGTATGTTTCAGCGCCATAGTGCACACATGCAGCTGTGCTTCATGGTTACTATCAGCACGCCTTTGTGCATAGCCGTCACTTATTGGACTGTAACGATCAGAACAAGGTTCACTACGACACCTCATGCTTGTTATTTGCTGATGTAAACCCAAAACGTCGAGAGTTGAAATATACAATCACTGACCACCAAGCAGAACTGCAGTTGTGTGCGTAAGGCACTGAAACAGAGTGGAGCAAAATCTCTTCGCGAAAACTTCCTGTCCCTATAAACTGCACACTATCCCTGTTTCCACACTTGACCAAAACACACAGGATTGGGTCGTTGTTTCTTTGCAAGCTTGTTGTTGGGTCAGATCTCTACCGGGTGTGTCTGACAAACTGTGATCAAATTATACACGTTTCTCCAATGGACATGTGTCTGAGGCCAATCTGTCCTCAAACTAATTCACGATATTTCTTACTCCCTACTTATTTATTTACGTACTCGGTTTAGTTTATTTGTATAATAATTGTAATAATTGCTCATTCAAATGGTTATTCGTTTTACATGATGCAGAATTACGTATACAGAAAAATAAATAAAATTAACATCGTACAGGAAGGCTACACGAGGGAGTATATGTATCGCACCCCGGGATGCATATTGATGACCGGGCGCACGTTGGCATCTACTAGTCTCGGTGAATAGCATGATATGAGGCCCTGCAATGACAATTTTCCTTCCTAACCTACCCTAATGTGTTATGGTGGAGATCCGGGGAAGAAGCGGTACCTTAGTGCGTCTCAGATCTGAGCCCCACACACCTACAAGAGGGCATGCATCATGGCACAGAGAGAGACTGGGAGGACATGGCTACCTCCCTAAGTGTGCCTATAGCTTAACCTATAATCTAAGAAGAGAGAGGGAAAATCCGGCATAGACACCGTGAAAACCCTCTCGACACAGAATACGGGCGTAACCACTCAGCAGTTACATGCATTAAATATAAAAGTCTACCGGAAACAGAGGAAGGTCCAGGTTACTTTGTTATTGGAGGGGTTAAGTTTCTAGTAGAGTGGGGGGGGGCGGAAACTGTCTTTTACCCTACAATGGCGTATAAGGAACCCGCTCTGTTTTAGCTGACCGGAACACAGAGAAAACACATGTTAGCTGCGCAGTAACGACTGTGTCACAAAACTAAACTGTTAATTTAATCAAAAGTCTTTACTTCGTGGTCTATAGGCCCCTACAACTAGAAAAGGAAAACCGAAACCTTACGAAAGATACCAAAGCCTTAGTTGTTCGGCTTTTTAATTTCTGCAATTAAAAAAATATATATAATACTTGCATAATATACCTAGTCACATTACGTAACTTACAGTAATATAGACATATTATTTCATATCGTTTCTCTTAGAAAATCGTAGATATAAATGTTTAGTTTGTGCGTCAAAATTCTAACGGCTGCAGTACTTCAATAGATATTCACATGACCCTTTAATAACAGTGCTTCCAAAGTCGTGATGTGCAGTAGATACATACAGGACCGGATTCATTTGCAACTTTAATTTTCTATTTAATTAATATGTACATAAAACGCAGTTCGTTCCCAAATAAATAAACAAATAATAAGGCTCCTGAAATAATGAAATATTATCCACCTCGTTTTTACCAGTGAGTGGTAATTTACGTATTGCATACTCGTGGCGTCAGTGGTAGTATACTGTTCGCATAATTATCCAATTTGATACTGTTTAGTTAATTCCACCAAATTGTAATAAACGTGTATTTTCTCAAAGTTACATACAATATTTTACTACGAGTGTTTGAAACTAAATGTAAATTAACTTTCATCTCTATGCTATATCACGTGACTTGAATCATCTTGATGACTGGTCGTCGGGTTTGAACGTCGAAAACTCGCAGAAAAGACGAGAATCGGTCTTCTTCATTGCAAATTTACGAACGTGGCAGGAGCTTCATCAAAGTTATGATAACTTTATTCAATTAATATTGTAAGCGTGTAATTTCCGCGTAACTCGTAAGGTGCGCACGTCAACATAATTTATTAAATTAATTTCGTGTATGCGTGGTAGAAATATAAAACAAACTCTTTTGTGAAGGGCCGAATGTGTTCATTTTGAACATCATTTTTTTGTAAATAGTATTCTCAGAAGTGAAATTTACTGGTGTCAGTGAATGACGCCAGGGACTGGATAGCCATCCTCGGGAACTTCCGGCCAGCAATGCTCATGCAGGGGTGTCCATTAGACGTGTAGTGGCGTCACACATAGTAATATCGTTCTGATCGTTACAGTAAGGGTGACTGTTGCTAGTGCACCAAGTTTCACATCGCCTCTATGCTCAATGCCCTAAACGTACAGCTACGTCCAGTTCACGCCTCTATCACAACTTTCTTTGTATAGGCGGTTCGGAATAAAGTGAGCACTCATAATAGCCCTGCTTAGGTTATATATATTTTTTAATTCGTATCTTTCCGCGCGTAACGGCTAATGACGGGATGTGTCTAACCTCTCTGGACACGTCACTTAATGTTGCGTGTGTAAGTTAAATTTTGCAGTTGGCAGGAACCTATATATAGTTTGATAAAAAATATAAAAATGTTCTTGAAAATTATTATAAGCTAGTATGTAGCTCCAAGACAATCACTACATTTTTTTCACTATTAAATTATTAGTTAAGAAATCATTTCGTTTCAATTTCTAAAGCGCGTACAGCTAACGATTATCAATAACATCGCAAGTCATGTATTATTTTAATTTACTTTATTGTTGAGTATAACTTTTCAGAGGACGAAATGCGGATTCTATAATTTTACAAAAATACGATTATTTAATACTTGATTATCTAAATTGTATCGTTATCTCAACAGTTTAGTATTTCCTACTACCCAAACAAAGAATATGCTATCAATCCTAGAACCCAATCAAAGAATATCATTCATGTTTGTAAATATAAATTTATTCTTGAAAAACATGTTGAAGCAATAGCGGCCGGCATGTAAGTGCACAAATGCACGTGAACACCCAGTTTTATGTGAAGTATTTACATTCTCGTGTGTTTTGTAGCGCCAGTACAGTTTGAAATGTTCGTATAACGGATCACAAATGCACATAGCTTTATGCTGTAGAGCAAATATCAGTCATACAGAATGCAGGCAATCAAATTCACACAAACACTAATTTTACATATTGCATCCAAGATATTAAATATTACCCAGTAACCTTCCTAGAAAATAATATTTTAACGTCGGACGTTACAAATAAAGAAAATATTAACTATCATTAAATTGCCGAAAATTATAACCTTAGAATTTAATTTAAACTATGTAGAAAAATATACATTTTTACTGCTTATTAAATATTCATATTGAAATTTGCCTGGAAATTAAATAAAGGGAAATGAAACAACTTTTAGTGTTAGTAATTAGATTTTAACCCACGTTCTGTATCATGAAAAGTTTAGTATAGGAAGAAATTATAACTATTTTAAATTATTTTTTTCTTAATTTTTGTTTTCGAAACAGTGTGTGAACATATATTATCTGACTTCAACAGCCGCTACTGTATTTCAGATAAATTCATTTACAAGTATTTAGTTTTATAGCTGTCGTAATATTGCATTGTTAGAATGTACACTGTGTTACGAGATTTTGAGCAAAATAGTCAGCGTAAGCCACTGCTTGTTAGCTCGCAAAGGCTTTGATGAAAAAATAAACAAAACGTACTTATAACTCTTAAGTGCGTGGCAAATCAGGAGAGAGCTTTGTTGTTATCGGTTGCGCTAGGATATTGGGTCTCGCCTTGCTATACAGCCCATTTTTTTTTTTTTTCAGTACGCCTGAAGATAGTAGTTGTATCACCTCCCAAAACGTCAATGTGGTTAACTGCTGCAGTGGTGTATGTGCATGATTTTCAAAAAATCACTATCGTTCGAAACAAATAGTATTAAATCAAATTTCATAACAGATGATAGTTTATTAAGGAGCAGCGATGGTCGAGAGGACAGGCCTCCCGCCTCCCACTTAGACGATCCGGGTTTGGTCTCCCATTTTTCGCGTGTGGGAAACGTGGCGGACGTTGGCGTTGGCCGGCGGGTTTTCTCGGGGGTCTCCTGTTTCCACGGCTTTCTTATTCCGTCACTGCTCCACACTCATCTCACCTCACCACATCCATTCTTCAGGCCGGACGGGCGACAGGTACGTCTCGCTAGTCGAGCAGCCGACCCAATCTTCAACCTGGCCTTCTCTCATATACAATGTGACCCTGTCATAAGGCGGGAAACACGTTGCGGATTTTAATTTCATGAAAATTAGTTTCTTGTAAAATGAAAGTTTTGCCGCTCGACGGGCAAGTTGCACTGCCCCGTATGAAAAGGAAGCACGTTTCCCAGCAGCCCACGAGTGCAATCCAAGAGAACATATGTGAATATTGTGGACAGAGATATGCGCCCAACCTCGCAAAGTCTAGTCCTGCAATATGAGCGTCTAGATTGGTATTATAATGGCCGGCTACTCTGGGAAGAGAAGGAATATTGAGAGCGCAAGGCAGGAAGAGTGACATTAAGGGTAGAGGTAAAAAGGGTTGGAGAAGGGACGAGGGAAAAATCCAATATTCGGAGCGGCTCCCGACAGGGCATGTGTGGAGGGTCGAGGGGTGGATACGGCAGAAGACGGCCAGATAAATTGGAAGTGAATTATATTGACTGTAGGAGCGGCGGGCCGGTTTATCTGCGAGGACGGCGTGAGGGGCGCAGTCTGGTCTCGAGCCATCGCTCACAAGGGCCAGAATGGGGAGGGGCTGATCTCAGGAGGGGCTGGCCGCCGACAGCTGACAGATGACGGGGGCCAAAGTCAAAAGAGGAAAAGTCAGTGCGGGAAAATGTTGGCCGTGGAGGAAATCTAACTGGTGTGTGAGAGGAATTTTATTTACGACGGCCAGAGATGTTCGTGAATGCCTATGCTTCAGAGAATCTCTGAGCGTAGGTTGAAGAAACTGTGGTGAATGCTCTCGTCTTCCCAATACAGAGATACACAGAGGAGTGGCTTCCGGCTAGAGGCAACCCCACGATCAGAAACAGGTTGGAAGAGTTCGACGGATGGCGGAGAGAGATATTCCGATTACCCACGGCGTGGAAACACTTTAAAAGCCAGAGTACCGGAAGTTACAGAAGAGGACAGTACGAACACAAAGACATATAGAACAGGTTGTCACGAAATGAAGAGTAGCAAGTACAAAATGGGCCGTGGATCACAGATTATATCATAAATATTTTTTTATTTGCACAAAATGAGGTTAAGTTTTAGGCTCATCCGACAAACATTTGTTTTTTCGTATACAAATGAATAACCAACCAGTTATACACAATATTCTTTTCTGTGTAATGCAGGAGGATTAAGGCTCGATTTCAATCACCAAGTTGAATTTTTATTATTTTTCGCTTTTTTTTTAATTCTGAGAAGAAAAATGTTGAATCGGTGACTATGCAAATTCTATTTACCTTGAGCTACAGTACGAACATGGCAATAGAGCGAGTAATGTACGGCTAGGTCGCAATTTATCGGGCAAATAATGAATGTAAAAAAATTTGCCACACACACTGCGGCGGAAGAAAGCAAAGTCCATGTCACCTTTTCCAAGTTTGTTTTCAGTTCGTTGCTTTCTTCGGCAAAAGATACTATTGATAAATTTAAAATTGCCACAGCATTCCTACTTTCAATTGAATACAATTATCAATAATTTACTCCTGTACAATAATATCGTCCCATATTCCTGGCATTATGTAAAATATTTTTAATCGTCAGTAATTCGTATTATGGAGGAAATCAGACTATTAAGTTATTTAGTGACTGCCTGTAACACTGTTCTCTGGAATGACAACATCGGTAACGATATATTTCATTCATCTTTCAATAAGGATATAATCGCATTATTATTAATAATTACTAAGCAGATGAATTTCAAGGACATTACAAAGTTTGCTTCTTGAAGTGAATGAGACTTCATGAACTGAACTAATTCTAGGCAAACAAAAAAGAACCTAAACATAACTGAGCCCTAGAGACAACTTTGGTAGCAGCTGTTCTTCTCAGACGTTTATGAAAACTCGCGAGCTGGAGTTACATGACCGGGTTTTGTCGACCACCAGAATATTGATAAACGCTTGCAATGCTATTCAGGGTTTAATAATAGCGAGAATAAAAAAAAATTCATATTTAATACCTGTAAAATATTTTGTTCAGTGAAACGTCCGCGGTACATTCTTTATAGGTTACTTTATTTATATTGAAATATAATATTAGTTTCATGCTTTGAACTTAGTTTCACTTCGTTGGGGTTTTTGTTATGCTAAGCTTAATCCTACTACAGGTTGCAAGAAAACGTGTTTTCTTTTGGAAGAGTTTGGCTCAGGGAACATTTCTGCTGCTAGTTTCGCTGCTATCACAAAGGTACCAGAAAAATACGTAACTGTATCAAAGTTAAATTTGAATACCTGGAAATGACAGACGTCAGTCAACTTAATTTCAAAGTGAAAATAAACCAAATTTACGATTTAAATTACCAACTTCATGTAACTTAAAAATTCAGGAAAGCTCTGTGACAGGTCAGTTTGCGCCCATTGCCGATACCAACGCTCAAGCGGCAGAAATTTTCCCTGTGACAAACTTTCAACATTGATCTTCCTAACCTGTAGTACAATGAACCTTAGTTATGTCTACTGTTTGCATAACTTTCGCGCCAAATTGCGACTGTCGCCTGATCAAGAGTAGGGTAAGTTAGGAGTTGATCGAGGAACTGTCAGTTGAACATTCTATCTCAGATAAACCTCACTCAGATTACGTTTCCAAAGTCTTAAGGGGGTGGCTGCCAAACAGTGAATTTCCACTATTTTCGACATAATTTTTTCCCCTCGCTAATTATAGAAAATCAAGTCTCGACAATCCGTAGATTACACTTCTGTACACCTTACTTTATTACATAGTCACAGACGTTCTTATTTTTGGAGCAGTGATGGCAGATAGGGAAAATGTCTCTTTTTTTCCTATCTGCCATCACTGCTCCAAATATAAGACAGCCTGTGACTATGTAGTAATGTAATAAGCTGTACAACAGTATCATTTCCGGTTTGTCAAACCTTGATTTTCAATAATTAGCGAGGGGGAAAAGTTATTTTGAAAATTGTGAAAATTCACTGCTTTGCCGCACCATCCCCTTTAATCGTAAATTTAGCTTGCCTTACTATCGTAAGCTTTCTAAAACGCATGTCGTCTAACTTCGGATATAGTCGGTTAACTCCGGACAGCGCCTCGCTACAACGAGCACGCAGCTGGACGCTGTGACCTCTCGACCTTGCCAGTGACCTGTGGAGAGGGCATGTAGCAGCGACATGGCCTGCCAGGTCTCCTGATCTGGCGCGGGCAGCGTGAAATGACCACTGCTGATATACGGGCGCGCACCCAATAACGGTAATGGCGGCGAGGCGAGATGCACTTTGATGTCGGCTCTCCCTCGCAGAAACCACACGCCTCAATCCTACCAACTGACCCGGCAAACCTGGTCCAGTCGACGCCAATACTTTAAGATTAAAACTCGCGTGCGGCTGGGAAATACCACAGAGGATTAAGCTTCCCGCTAACAGGGCTTTTACGAATATGTAGTTATTTGATTGCAGGTTGGTTCGCTCTTGATCTACTCATATGGGATGGGGGGAGGGGGGTGTTGCCGTTTGAATCAGTTGAACATTTAATTGGCTATCGTATTCCGCTGTTGTCATGTTTTACTTCACCTGCCCCGGCAGAACTTACCTAGTGTACCGACAAATGTTCTGTCATTTGGCGACAGACTAAGCTTCACTGGCCAATACTCACCAGGGCACAATCTGTGTGATTTCATTGGCGCTGAGTGTGTGACCACTTCACAGTAGGTTGGTCGCACTGTATCCGAACTTTTAATTAACTATTGGTTAGAAGCAAACTCCGCGCAAGCCACGAGGTTGTCGGCCAACGAGAGACGACCAACTATCCTGAAGCTGCTTGGAGTCTAGTCCGTTGCCAGAATATACCGCGAATTTTTCACGATCTTAGTCATATCTTCATTGGCGCGCTGTGATGAAGGGCGTGGCCATAACGAAATATTAGGGTTGTTACATTCCTTCTGTTTTAGTGTACTTCCATAAGGTTGTTTACATGTGGCAGTTCTTTATTCCACCTTACACTTAGATATGTTTGTTTATCGCGGGGAAACATGACTGTTTGCTGGATTTCAACACACGTTCAGCTTTCCAGATGATTACTGGCTTTACCTTGAACCGTATTTGACTGAACCAATAAAATTCCCCGATACTGAAATATTTTATGCTTGTTATTGGTCTGCAGACAGCTACGTTGTGTCAGATTTATATCACCGAATCAAATATGTTGCAAGAAACTACATCGTTTTCAAGGGTATGTTTGCCCAAAACGTTTTCGCGATGTACCATTATTAGAGATACGAGTATTTCGTGTATTCATCTGGGAACAGCCTAGGCTACTCAGTTCTATACGTGTACTGGCTGAAGTTTCTAACAGTACAAACGTGTAGCACGTGATATCCCCACGACCTGTTTCCTTATTTATAACTGGATCTCGTCTAATCACACGACGAGGAGTGAAGTATACGTTATTGACGTTTAACCTGACCTAGAATCAATACGCCTCTAACCATTATGTAAAGTACGTACTTCGCGTATCACACTGAAACATAATATTCTGCAAACCAGTGTAAGATGTCTAGCAAAATAATAAATGTTAATAAACCGAGGTACGTACAGTAGACGACACTTGACCTATCTTAACAATAGTTGGTCAATTTACCAGACGTGCGTATAGTAGCGCTAGGAAAGTAGGTATGGAAGGATTGTTTCCCAGACATCCATGGTAGCAATACTAAACTTTTTATAAACCAGTCAAATGTATACTGAAGTTACCAGACTTGTATTGTAAGAACGGTAAAAGTTAGCATATTTACAAGGCAGGGGTATGGTAGCCCAGATAGCATGCAAGCTTGCTGCATTCAGGCTTGTCGTGTGGAGTCTGGTTAGCTTCATTCAAGCTTATGGCTTGACGTGACAAGCTTGCTGCAAGCTTGCAGACTTGTCATGTCAAGCTTGATTCAAGCTTGAATCAAGATTATTTTGCTATCAGGGGTAACTGTCCGAATACTGCGTTTAAGTTAATTACTTTTTAAATAATTTAGGCATTTTTTTACAGTGAGCTTTCAAGAGGAGCCTGTGGCAACTCGACTGACATAACACGTTCATACAGATCTTCTTGCGTGCAGGAACAATCAGCAAAACGAAGATATGTTTCGTGGACCAAAACTGGAAAATTTTAGGAATCGCGCTGTGTTGCAATGTTCAAAAATGCCTTGTTTTTCGACATGAGTTTCAATTGTGTCTGTGCTTATTTAAGATGTCGTTATTTTTGTTAAAACGTGTGCTCTGCTTCATGGTCAGTGATTGGCTGAATTTAACCCTCACGTGTCTTAACGCGTGTGTCATTCGCAGCAACCGTATCCTGACTGGTAGGGTCAAATGAGAAACGTCTTTACACACAGACACTCTACCAATAACAAAGAAGCCGAACTGCAGAGGTGGAACTAAGGCTTTGAATCAAGTAACTGCAGAAATATTTTCGTGAAAATCAAGAGTCCAAATTATTAGTACAGACCCGGAAATTTCGCGAATTTATTTGTGACAGTGGCGAAGCGTGAAGTGTTGTTCAAGGGCAAGTGGTGATTAGCAGTTACTATACAAAACTCTCAGTTGCCTGTGGAACCATTTGACTGGTAAAGGTAGGTACATTCCTCAGCCAGTAGTATGTAAGAAACGAGGAACTAGTTCTCAGTAACACACCTAGGTCTCAGCAACACAACTGTAACCTGCTCAAAGTGTATAGTTGGATCAAATACCCTAGAGAGTAATACCGGACAGCTCTACGCAAATACTAAGAGCAAACTTGTGAAAAATAATCTAGCGGTATGAGGTGAAACTAACACATATTTTGATATTAGTTTTGTATAATTATTGAACTTTATTATTTCGACATGTTTTATTTAATTTTTACGAATTTATCGTAATGCTATTTTTTTATTTTCTCCATGCAACGAATAAATGTTCTCCATAGATAATTTTTTTCAGGATTTTTAAGTTGGCAGCATACATCTTAAATCTATTAAACATAAGGTGCTGTTCTCTGGTGGTTTGGCGAGATTATACAATCACAATTCTCGCCAAATCGCTCAAGTTGTCCAGTATTTATATATAGTGTATTTCGTTGGATCTCATACTAATTGCCTTGGAGCATGTCCACGCTTCGCCACAGATTTGTGAAGACGTTACATTTCAAACTCCGATACACGTTTATTACATTCCTGATTGAGTCACTGTTACGAACACTCTAGCTTGAGGACTGGGAGCCAATATTAAACCTGCACGAAAACATCAGTGACTCCCAGACTTCTTGTCACATGTACAACTGGCCACTGACTGTAGCAGCAGCTAATTTACAAGTAACTGAGGATATTGTGTATACAGGACAGTGCAGTCTAGCAGTGAGGTCGTTAAACACGCAACATTTCCAGGTCTCTAATTATTAATGAGCAGAGACATGCAAAATTCGCGTTATCATTTGGTAGCAGACTAAACTTCACTTTCCTATACATAACAGAGCATAATCTGCGATTCAATTGGCCACGATCTTTTATGTGTTGTCATTTACGTGTGTTACGTCTTGACAGAGATTGGCTTCTCTACCGTGTAGGCATTCTCCACGGCAAGACACGACAATATCGGCCAGCGGGAGACGTCGAACAAGCCTATAGTCACTTGGAGTCTAGTAAGCTGTCAGAAAATAACGCGAATTTTGCATGTCTCTATTAATGAGACAGTCACACAGCATATTTTTTCTGCCAACGAAGCGTACCGATCAAGAAACTGAAATTGCAAAAGTCTTACCTCAGAATGCTTGAGTTTTACTGGATACACTCATAACAGATGAACATTTTGATTTGCATTATAATAAATCAACATTAATTCGTTGGTGGTTATGGCATTTTTATTGAACATGTAATAATAGTATGTATGCCCTAATGTATCAAAATGTTAATTCCAGTGCAACTTAGGGTTTTAAAATATTGTAATATGTGATTAGACTTTGTGAAAAATCACGAGAATCCTTTTGCCAGCGTATTTATTCTCCATGTAAATGTAGCGTCCTGTCTTTTGTATGGTTAGACGATGACGGTGTGGCAGGGTTTAGATGTTTACAGTCGAGTAACGCTTGGTCCAGTCAAATAGGGACTCGCAAGTAATAAAACAAAAGCGCAGGAAATGAATTTATAACACGGAAGCCGAGCAAACAGTCAACTTTCCCCACGATAAATCACAATTACCAACAATGGAGTACGTCCACATACGTTCTTATGAAATCATTTCATTCTTTTAAAGTTACTTGACTGACGGTTCATTTGCGAAATTGTGTTATTACTAGGAATTGCTGATTTCCGCGAAAAGAGTTTTGCTCCAGTATGTTTCAGTGCCTTATGCACACGTCTGCAGTTCTACTTCAAGGTCAGTGATTGGATGTTTAAACTGTCACGAGTCGTGTGGTTCTACCCGTATATCACAGACGTGTGGCGTTTCAGTAACCTGACTGTGACTGGCTCAGAGAAACAAGAATAGTCTCTTCATAAAGCCAAGCTGCCCCGTAACCATGAAGCAGAACTGCAGGTGTGCACGTAAGACACTGAAACAAAGTGGGGCAAAACTCTTATCGCGAAGCTGTACCTTGCTACAGGCAGTCCGGAATAAAATGAGCACTTTTTAAACCTTAGTTTATTTGTATTCCTTTGAAATAATTTATAGTTTCCTGCCACGTTTTAACATAAACAGTGTGACTCAAGTTACAGCCAAGAAACGTACTCAAAAGTGAATAAATACACGACGGTTTTCAAAAGTGCTCAGTTAATCTCGAACAACCTATACATGTGTACATCAGGACCGAGAACCGTCTTAATAGTGTGGGCCGTGTATATACAGACAGCATTGTGCAGCTTACACGAGCACACACGGGCCGCGCTTGGCGGGTACATGCGTCAACAGCAGGGCCGCGCGGTTGCCGCCAAGTGGCCGCTGCGGTGTTGCAACGTCTGTCCCTCAACCCCTACCTACACACACACACATCTACCCCCTCTTGTGTCTGACCCCATGTCTCTGAGGTCACTCCCTCACACTGGCTGGACAAGCCACTCACCAGCCAGTCTCTGCACTCTGGGGCTTACCACACTCACGTGGTTCGACTACTGACCTCCACGCCGCGCTGCCCTCACATGTACGAGAGTTAGACATGAGGAAGTTATAGGGTAAACCTTTCCTACTTCCTGATACTAAGACTTTGAGCTTCAAGTGATCTTATATTTATAGACACTGGAAAATCGCGAAAATATTTAACATAGTATGCAATAAACTGTAGTATCTCAATCG
Organism: Medauroidea extradentata; assembly: GCA_003012365.1. Classification (NCBI taxonomy): domain Eukaryota; kingdom Metazoa; phylum Arthropoda; class Insecta; order Phasmatodea; family Phasmatidae; genus Medauroidea; species Medauroidea extradentata. The sequence goes on from PNEQ01006526.1 coordinate 41,024, forward strand.
TGACACATGTGAACAGTTTTCAGGAAAATCACACACTTTTACTGTTCCACATGTGCCCATTGCGTAGAACCACGATTTCGTTGCGTAAAAAATGTACGACATTCTGTTTTAATGCCTTACGGCAGCTCTGCTTCAGTTTAACTGGCCGCATGTCTTCGTTCAGACCCGTCTCTCACTTACCTGCACCAATCAAAGTAAGACAATTGGGGCACCAAACATATGCGATTGGCCAGTAGAGACCCCAAGACTAGGGAGAGTTTAAACATCCAATCACTGACCGTGAGGCAGAGCTGCAGATGTGCACATAAGACATTGAAACCAATTGATGCAAATATATTTTCGCTATAACATCGTGGCTCTACCATTGTGCCTATGTACGACGAGAAAATACACTTCAGACGATGACGGAATTATGGTTTCAAAGCCTTACGTCAATTGGATGGAGTTGTGCAGTACGGAACCAATCCACAAAGTAATTTATTTTGAGATAATCATTCCAAGTAGAAGAAGAATGTATGAAATATATCCTAAAAAAGAACAAGTATTAAATCATAATATTTGAATGAAATTAAGAGGCTTGAAAAAGCAGTTTGTACAAGGTTTATATGGACACAGTAGACTTCGACCTTGAATATCTCAGCTCTAGCAATTTGTGAATTGGTTCTCTTCTGCATAACTCCATCCAATTAGGAAAATCATTCCAGAGCCCCTCAAAATTGCTAAAAACTGCTTATTCAACCTGTTACATTTGAAAAACTACTCACTGGATTCGTGTGAAACTACTCTACAAACATGCAACTGACTTTGCTTAAAATTTATCACAAGTTGAAAGATGCGGTGACCTCTGAAAGTGTCAGTCAGGCGGGTGATATACGATACCATCACAGAATATTTAGGAATACAGAAGTGAAGCAGCTAGTACTACGACGAACTCAGTCACACAAGCCAGCAAGATGGCTCCCCTGGCCAGCAACATGGTGGAAACGCCTACCGCCAATCAGCGTACGGTATTTGCTCTGCTAACCTGCAGCCAGGTCAATAGGAAACCTGCGTAACATGCTGACGCCAGACTCGGGGCTGGCATCAACAACCTCGGGCAGCCAATAAGCGGCCAAGTTGACCCGTGTCAAATGAACCGCCACGTAATTTCACGTCTGTATTACTATCTAGTCTGTGATTCCACTGCACGCCATTTCAGTGTCTTGCGGTAGAGACGACACCGCGCCAGATGAGCCGGTCAACATCGCCCTTGGCGCCATGCCTCACTCAGACAAGCACACGGCCGGTAGCGTAGTATTCATGTGTGGCTCAAGGGCTAAAACTGCTTCACAAGTTCTCCACACCCACCATCTCCTCTCACTTCTTCCGTCTCTTCCTCCGCCTTTCTTCCGCCCTAAGCCCTCTAATCTCCATGAGCGATTCGCAGGACCCTGCCTCGACCTCGCTACGACGAAATCTCGCTCCCGCAAGTTGTGCCTCACACCTCGGGGTCTGCCGTGACCCAAGTTTCAGGAATCCCCGGCCTCTATCAGCCGTGGTATTTCCGCCAGAAATATTCCTGGCAAATCTAGATAACCTCTCATAGGTTGGTTGTGGTCTTCGTAACATTTACTTCTCGCGTCGTTTATTTGTATCCCTTTTATAATATGGGTAGCTGTAACCTCGCAGTGTTGTATGATGATAGATACAGGAGAACTTGCAGGTTCAGTTACTGGGACTAAGTTCACAACCCTCAGCTGGTTCGTACCTCACATATGAAAGGCTTACGGAGGGACAACGATAACCCACAATGTATCACAACTGAGTTATGCGCATACAAATACAATGTACAATTTAATAAGCAATTTAATTAGAAATGGCCTTTGTTTGTAAATTAAGTTTTCAGTTAATATAGTCTACAACCAATGAGAAATAATCAACTACCAGTGGCGGATTTAAAGGGAAGAGGCTACCGGGCTGAAGTCACCAACCCAAAAAAATGTGTTCAACATAATGTAGCCAAAGTATGTCCAGTCGCCTCATGGAAACTGGTGTTTTGTTCTATGATGATCCAAGTATATTTAAAGTGTCCTACTTGTGTGTATGTAATTTTTTATTTTCTTTAACAGTAAACAGCAACACTTTATGGCTGGTACTTTTTACAATCCATAATCACGTAAGGTAACCCCCCCCCCAAGTATGTTTCTAAATCTGCCCTGGCAACTACACAATAATAAAAAAAGATACCTGAGTATTTAATTGATGTAATAAGCTATAAAAGTGTGGCATACAATAGTATCAATACTGATGTTGCTATTTCTGGTCATGTTGCTTAGTTTATCATGTCAGAATATACAATATGAGATTACCATTGTGTTCCTGCAAAAATATCAAATATTTTTAAAAAAGTGGGTTACCATTGTATTTCCCCATACCCTTCATATTTCTCCATGAGCAACTCACCCAGTGTGTAACAGAGCAACTACAGTGGTGTACCGGCACGTTCAAGAGGGCAAAATAATAATATTATTAAAAATTATGATGACTAATTATTATTACTGGAAGCACTTAGACACCAAAAATATACCGCACAAAGAAAAATTACAAATAATGAGCTATGTAATTGATACTTTAGTTTTCTTCATCACACAGAGGATTAAAAGGCTAATATAATATATATTACGACTAATAACTAAGTAATTTTGTAAGTTCTTAGAATCTTTTGAAAATTATTTATTGATAGGTATTTATTTTGTAGTGTTATTTTCAAAAATATCATCAAGAATTTTAATAGTATAGAAATACCACATTAATTAATTAATTTATAGAACTCCGAGATGCATGTCTGACATTTAAATAATAAGGCATATAAAACATAGTTGTTATTATAATTTAACTACTTACAACGTTGCGATGTTACACAAAATAAAAAAATATATTGGCTTCGAGCAAACAGTTCGCACCCCACATTTTGATTACAGTTTTGATCACAAATGTGCGTCCTGTATGCGATTAAATAAACTAAATGGCATGTTATTGAAAATATGTATTGTCACGACTGCAAATTTTTGGGTTTCATGCATATAACAGGATAACGTCCTTGTTATCTGGCAAGTATTTTATTGACCAGCGAAACTGGCTGAAACTTATATGGGACTGAAATGCAACTCAGCGGTGTATCGTGGAGTGTCCCAAGGTCTGCGGTAAGCTGTGACTATCCACAATACTGAGCTGTTGTGGATCTTGACATTGGCAGACTCTCGGTCCAATTGCGTTCAAGAGATCAGGAACTCATTCTCCAGTAACACACCTCGGTCTATGCGACACAACTGTCACGTGTTTCAGTTTATCTTAAAAATCACTACACAAACGCCTTATAGTTGTAAAACCTTTAGCAGCTAATTACACAAAGAACATAAAGTAAAAAAAATACTTTGTGAAAATGTTACTTCTTATAGTGTTTAATTATCGACGACAACTCCTCATAAATGTAAAATAATGAGCTAGAAGTTACCCAACTTCTTTAACCCATCTAAATAACAAAATCGCTAGAAATACAAAACAAACGCCTACAAAATAATACGAGAAGACGAATGTAGCGACAACACCAGCAATCAAACATATCACTCGAAGTTCCAAAGTCCCGGGAGCAGAGATTATGTACAGTGCTTGGATAAGAAATGAAAACTGTTGTTTCCTCTGCTTTCTTTCATAACGCATATCTCTGTACTGTATTGACCATTTTTCTTTTCCTAATGCATCTATTCTCTTGGGGCCACCATAAGTTTTGCTCAGATGTTCTGCTTCTCATGTTTATCATATTTTATTTGTGTTAGGAATTTGTTGCATCCTGTCTTCTGTGCTTCTTTTATTTGTGTCTTCCAGGATTAGTTTTCTCTTTACAAATCCCTATTTGCTCTTCTGAGAGCTCTGGTGCAGATGTATGTTTGCAATGTGTTTACTTTTATTGCTCCTTTAATGTCATTAATCCTAATTCTCGAGCCATTCCTTCTCGTTGTTTTCTTCTTTGTAACAAGTCTCTTCACTTGTTCCTTTCTCGCAACGAATTTAGAAATATCTTCCCTTCTTTAAGTCATTTCCCAGTGGTGTGTTTATCTTGCGTATTACTGCAGTATTTATGGTGCTGTTGTTTATTGCTTTCTCATTGTAGTGTGTGCATATACGTTCATCCATCAACATATGTAAGTAGAGGTACGTACGTACATTGTTGACCAGAAATATCATCTCGTTTTAAGTAATATGCCACACACAAAGGAGGAATGCTGTTGTGGCATAACGTTTAACAAAGCTAAATTTTATAATTTAATTTTTTCACCTGAAGGGTGCGGTGTGTGCTGATTAGTGATATTAAAACAGTTAAACTGTCACAAAGAAATAATTATTTATTTCTTGACGATTCCTCGTAGTATAATTTATGTATGTGTGACACAGTGAATTATTCATACACATCACTGAATATCCCAAAAGGAGGGAGTCCAGAAATATATTTTAATGTTAAATTACGTGCAAGAGAAAATGAACCGATACGGCAATGCAGAATAATTTGACTGATGAAATCCCTAATCGGCTACTTGTGTGTTATCACAAAGTTCGTAGTATCTTTATCAGTAACGTATCGAGTCAGTGATAACGGAATGTGAACGAAGCGAAAAATATGTCATAATACTGCCAGATGGAAAGTATTTTACTCTTATATTTAAGGTGTTGTTATAAGCGTTTATTCTATTCGCGGCATGTAACGTAATTTTTATTTTACTACATAAACGGATGTTTAATTTTACGCATGTACACGCACAGTAAAATGTCACACATTTCCATAAATCGCATTTATAAGGGATGGGGTCAAGGTAGCAATCAATTTTAGCATAAAAATCATGTTGGACATCATGGTGCATTTAGCTAAACACTGAAGCGTCGTATACTTTACGTAAACGCCAAGTAATATTTGTTCATTGTGCATGGAGACCCGAGAATTTCACGGGTTCAACAACCTTCAGGCTATACTGCACAGTCCTGTATACACTATGTCCTCAGATACGTGTATGTTATCTGTTCCTCCTGTGAGTGTCCAGTTGTACACGTGACCAGGTAGTGAGGCGTGTGTTCAAGTTGATATGCTACTGGTTCACAGTCTTCAAACATTAGTTTAACGAACAGTGACTCGATAGAGAAAGTAACTCTCAACTTCAGAAGTTCCTATATCCGACTTAACTTCAAACGAGTCCACAAAATGTTAGGATCTACCGTGCAAGTTTATTCCAAACATTGGTATGCTAACAAAAATTAGAGCGTGTAACGACGCTATTGGGCCATAGACAATTACCACGTGTTTAAATCGGTGTAAATGAAACGAAATTTTCATTACCAACACAGTATGTTTTTCAAATAACTATCTATCATTGGTACAGTTATAAGGAGTAACTTTGTACGATTTCAGGGTAACATTGTACCAGACATTTTATTTTATAAAATGACTTTATGGGCTTCAAGTGTTTAATGAACGTCTTGATTAACGAATTTATTTGTTAAGAATATAACAGCGTTCGTGAAATCTTTAATCATTTATTTGAAACTCAACTAGCTTGGATCTACAAAGTTTACCTGTCCCGTTCAAAGCTATCCCAAACGCCTGTAGTAAGTTATTTTAATAAGCATCTATATAATTCTGGACAAATCAGTCGGCAGTCTTTACTTAGCACTGTAAAAAAAACTTCCTAAAATTTTAGAACGTTACTAACCTAAACGCAGTAAGGGACAGTTACCATACTTCCGCCTTGTAAATATGCAAACTTTTACACTTGTCACAATACAAGTCTGGTAACTTCAGTATATATTTGACTGGTTTATAAAAAGTCTAGGAGTGCTACTATGGGTGTCTGGGAAACTATTATACTATACCTAATTTCTTAGCGCTCCTATACGCACGTGTGGAAAATTTACAAACTATTTTTAGTATGTACTTATCAACCGTCAATAAAGCGTGAATATTTTTTTATTGTAAGTAAAATATTAAATGTATTTTTGATAAAGGTTATCTAATGTAATTATGTCAGCTTTGTTGCCCGGAATAGTATGCAGAAGATACCGTACGAACATCTTATCTTACACTGACTTGGGTCTTCAAACAAAGTGAACAAAATTAATTGGCGACTCTCTCGTCTGGTTCGATCCAGGCAAACAAGCTGAAGAGTGGGCTGGCTCTCATGGTTTTACTTTCGACAAAGTTAATTTAAAAATAAGCAAACATTTTCCAACATAACCGATAACGTGTTTGTCCTGCCTGCCCTCCCGACACACGCACATAACTGTTGGAAACACCGGCAGATTTGAGGAGGGCATTTTCCCTCTGAAACCTAACGTTTCAAACTTTTTCTATTCTTTAAATTTCGCTAACGTGCAATCTTTTCTGTAAGCATTTTAACGTAACTTATCATTATTTCATTTTATTACTTCACTTTAAGAGACACTATTACAGTCACCTAACAACTAACACTCGTTTGACCTTGTTAGTGACACCTCTTAAGGGCGTCCTCGTGGAAAAAATTCATAATATTATATTTGTACGACACAGTGTTTGTTTTACACACGTTACTTGTGTTTACATTTTCTACTTGTAAAATGATTTCATCTCTCACAGTGGCATGCCAAAGTCAGGATTTGCAAGTTATGAGAACACAGTATTAACAAAAACCAAGCAACTTACTAGAATGAAATAATTGACACGGAAATAGAATATTATAGACAATACGATAAAATATTTGAAAATACTTAGGCCCTAATAATGTAATTTTATGTTTTTTTAATTTCCTTAAATAAAGTAAATTGTCATTATTTTCATACTTTCTTTTATAAAGTCCGAAGGTAATTTCATTTATTTTTTACCTTTTAGCATATGACCCATAATATATAATTTCAGTATAAATTATTTCATTAGAATAAATCACTTGGTTTTTGTTGTACCTATGCTCCCGTAACTTGCGAAATTTGACTTTGTCATGTCGCTGTGGGAAGACTATGAGAGCTAAGAAATGTTTACAAGCGGAACATTTGGTCACAAGTAACGTCTATAAAAAGAACACTATGTAAAGTAATATAAAATTATGAATTTTTGGAACGTGAATGCCATTAAGCTGCTGGATAAATTCGTGGCAGGAAAACCGAACTTATCATACCAGAAATATTTCGTGGGTTTAAAACTACAACTAGAAAACTAGGTAGCTGGAGATATCTATTTGTAACACTGAAAATTGCTTTTGTCATTCAGAAACTTTTTCGTTGAAATACAAATTTATATTATGACAATATTCTTTAAATACGTAAACGCACACCAATAACATGAGCGGTGTAGACACCTGTAGATAACTTAAACTTGGGAATTTCAAGTTAATTGTTGTACGAAACTCACGACCTAAAGTTCATTTTACGACGGACTCAGACGGAAATATTAATTAAAACTGTGGAAATTTCTTGGCGTTGAGTGTAAAGGAAAGAGAGTGCCAGGATATTTACATAGCGGTAAAAATATCATTTTCGGGGATGTTTTCTAAGAAGTGGGTCATTGTTTCCTCTTAGGCAGTTACACAACGAGCCATACTTCGTTTCCTCTTTCTTCGCTTATCCTCTTCTCTTCTCCTTCGTGTTTATAAGGGAGGTATAGGTTGTTCACGATGAAGTGCGCGCTTTTGAAGACCAGTTTGACAAACATAATAATTAAAAACTTTTTTATGAGCTCAGACGTTAACTCTCTAGTACGGTACAATCTATACAGTTTGATTACCTAGGTTTCTTTGTTTTTATTAAACTTTTATAGGAAACTACACGTTATTGCATCAGAATAAAGCAGTTAAGATTACCCTGAACCCCTCTCTTATCGCGGGATGCTGATATATTTTTGACGCCGAGGTTACTGGTTTACAAATAATTAAGTAATTTACCTTCACGACTGATTGTATCCTTGAACACTAGCGACGTTGATGTTTTAGATAGTTGGTGAGAAGCCTGAAATATAGTTCATTGTTATCATATAATTTTTGGTTCCATAATTACGATAAATACAGAGAGAGTAAATAGAGGGACAAGGAGATAGGGCTGCGTCACTCTGGGGAAGGAGTCGTTAGTCAAAGATAATGTATTTTCTTAGTAAAAAAAAACAACGAAGCTGAGACTTGACTGCTTCGGGTGTACTCGGGTGTGCTCGGCAGTGTTCAGGTGAACAAGGGCGGGTCCAGCTGTGGATTCTGGATGGAGCTATGCCGTAAAACATAGCTATATCCACACTCAAAGCCAAAAGAGAGGGGTCGGGTGGCCCTCCTCCGGAAAACTTCTTATTTTATGGTGCAAAATATGCTGCTAAAACAGTTTCCAAAATTATATATATATGTGTGTGTGTGTGCCCTTTAAGAAATGGTAATATTTTTGGGAATAAATAATGCTTTAAAAATGAGAACCATTGTGCTGATATAAATATAAAATTAATTATGTACATAGCTTCTTTTTCCATATTTTTTGCAAAAAATTATTTTATAAGGTTCAAGAAAGTAAGAGGTAATCTTTTCAAAATATTATTTGGGACTTATATATATTTATTTGGAACCGTCTCGGAAGTGGCCATGGTCCAGCCCATATGGCTTCCCTTCTGGATCCGCCTCTGGCAGGTGAGTCAGCAGATAAACGCTCGTGTGTTTATAAATGCATGTGTTTTATTGTTTTAATTTGTTAATATGGTTATAATTAATGTTCCTGAGATTTTAACTTCACTTCAGGTGAAGTATTCAGATAGTCAATGTTTTATACACTTTTTGGGTATTTGAATTTGGATACAAACAGACTTTGACTGTTCTTTTCCGAATTTTTAATGTTTTTGAAATTTCAATCCATCGTTAACTAAAGTATGTTGCTTGTTCAGTAACAAATAATTTTTCTAAGAAGCAGGAAATTATGGAAAACTTGATCCAGTCACGTATTAGTGAGCCAGTAATGTTGCACGACCGTTTGTATTTATGCATATTTTACAAGGTTTTCAGAAGGCTTATACATATTTTGACAATTTAATGTTCTAAATTTTAATACACTTCACTCGTTTACATTGTTAAATAGTAAAATACTTATATATTATCTTAAATACATATGTTTAAAGATAAAAAGGATTGTGTTCTTTCTTATCTTCTAACGAATGTCAGATACTATGCCAGTAACGTGTTATCTTACAATGTAAAAATTTGTAGTAGACTGACATTCAGAGCATGAAATGTCATAAATGCTGACACGCCTTCATGTATGCTTGTAAAGGGGCAAGAGTACTGTGAATTAAGGATGGCCGTGCATACTTATCGTGCGTCTTTGTACGCCTGCCAAGCAGAGTGCCGCAACCCGCATGTCGTAGCTGTATAGCGGTACGCGAAGATGGCCCTACTCGGTTCAACTTCGTATCGCAGCGCCATAGTGTTCTTGAGCAGTTTCGGTATTGCTCATAGACTGGGATATGTTTCGAGTCCATTTATCTAAGAACAAATCCCTGTACTATTGCATACGCTAGCCTCAACAGTATGTTGACTGGCTGCCGACCCAGTTTTACCCTAGAACAAACATCACCGAATACATAACCACAGGAAGAACTGACAAAAACGTTTGCTCTGATTCTAACCTACGTCAAACAAAGTTGAGAATATATCTGGTCGCGAGCAAAGATCTTCCAATGCCTAGAGGTTAAGAAACTGTCAACGTGATAACATTTCTCAAGATCTCAACTGAAACTTGCCAAACTCGGGAATGAAGTTATGTTTTTCGGCAAAATGAAGTTACGGCTCACACGGGATGAATATCAGTGGCGTGGTTGTTTAGATAGTTCTTAGTACGTCCACCGACCCTTATTGCACAGGACTCGATACTTTGGTTACACGTAATATGAATTTGAAATATTTCGGACGAAAATAATAAAGTCGTAGTAAATTTAAGTCCAATTATTTTTACGTCAAATGATATGCACCAGATATTTATATATTTATGTTTTCCCATTTGTGACTTGTATTTCCTAGGCTTTGTCTAAGCTAAACTAGACAGACAACAATGGTGCATAGAAAGTATTTTTATTATTATCATCATTTTCGTTTCAGTATCTAGAAATACATTTGTAATTAAATAAGGAGTATCACGGCAAACCCCTAAGAATTTATAAACATGTTTATATGGCTAAGTGACACATACGTCACCACACTTACCTCATTTTAAATACTGTTATTGTAATTAATATTGTGGAATCATGAATATTGAACTGTTTACTTTCTTTTCGTTGACGTGCGCAGTAAATTTATAACAGCACAATTGTCAAAATTGTGGGGGGGAACCCTGTGTGAATACGCAAAAATAAGTCTGTTATCACGCTGAACAGCTAAATGTTTAAATTAATTTATAAACTGACAACATTTTTCAGTCTCATAGTTGGACAACAGCGTGTTACTTTTGTTAAGGTATAATTTGGAAGCGTGTCTGCTCGTTATAAATTTTATGGTGAGTTCACAAAACATCTATAAACATTTTTGCATCTGCAATACGCAGAAACGGTAACTTTTCTGTTTCATTACGGCAATTTAAGTGGAAAAACTTTATTCGATTATATTTTGTAAGGTCGCAGTGAACTTTTTCTCGAAAGTTTTAGGAAGGAAACGTGACAGTCCGTTAAAATATCCTCTTTTTTATCACCAAGATTTGAGAGAAAAATACTTCGTCGGATTTTTTTCAATTAAAATCTTCTAGAGAAGAAAAAATTATAATTCAGAACAGCTTCAAGCCATGATAAATTCTTTTACGCGTATATTTTCACTGTTTCGTTTTTGGAATTCGCATTACAGAATTAAACATGGTTGCTCTCAGCGAAATAAACTAATTGGATTTAGCAGACAAGTGTTGTGTCCCAGTAATATTTCACTTTGCAAAGAAAGTGTGTAGCGATACTTACATCCCATTAGTGAACCTGACGTCAGCATTTGTTTCTTCTATACACTATACACTTTACAGTTTGTGAGATGTGTCATAATTTCAACAGGAAACAAATGTTCAGTCTCTAGAAACCAATATACAGATTCTTATATATTTGCCTTTCTGTTTTATATTTCAAGTTTCGTTAGGAACGTTATGAGTTCTATTAAGTTGATTTATAAAAGTCGATATTTATATTTACAGCATGCTGGGGTGTGTTGCTAATTTGAATTAACTGTTTACAGTAATATTATTAAAACATTAAAATGCGATACATTGTAAGATTTTGCTTTTAATATTTATAATAAAGTCAATTCACAAGAAAGTTAATCTTAAATATTTATGTTCGTCTAATCACAGCAGTTCGCCTGTGGTTTTCTAAGAAACTTGTGTTCGCCAATACTCAAAAATAAACTCGCAGAAATAAACTGATTTAATGACACAGTGCATAAAGCGGCCAACATGCAAGGCTGTTGAATTTGTTCTAGAAGGATTAGAAATTCCATTTTTTGTAACTATTTCGCGTGTTCGCAATGTACCTATCTAAGATAATAAAGCTCATTTCAAAGAAAAATTAACAAATACTTTCACAACATTACGCACTTTGTAAATACATTTTCTGAGCCAGCCAAAAATGCTAAAGCTAGCAGATTTTATTTATTTATTTACTTATAGAATGTTTCAAAGAACGTTACGCTCGCATACAGAAACTGTACAGGTAAATTTAGGGCGGGTTGTTGGGCATGGACAGGGAATTTTACTCAGTTGGTAATTGGGTTTCTGGGGGGTTTTTTTACAAGTGGATACAAAACACAACGATATAACAGATAGCAGATTCCTTACAGGTTCCTAACATATAGGCTTACAATATAGAATGTTATAAGCATGGTATGTAAATCATGCACCTAGCCTAACAATGGTTGACAAACTATATAGGAAACAGATTATTTACATTAGAGACTATATACCTAGGAAATAGATTCATTATGTTTACAAAAAATACAGGCTACACTATTCTTCACATTAGTAAGAGAGTAAATTGATTTGTGTGTTGGAGGTGAGATTTTAATCTTTTTCTTGAAGAGATTAATACTTGTCACAGATTGAATCTCTTCTAGAATCCTATTATATTTTTGACTGCACTATATGCAAATTATTTTAAACCATACTTCTTTGACCTGACATGTGGCATTTCCAAGTGGTAGTTAGTGTGGCTGAAGTGGTTGTGGACATTTCATCTAGAAGTGGTGGTTATTTTGCTTTTTGCTATTTTTTGTTTCATCTTCCAAACCAGTGTTACGGAACTTATGTCTGAACACACTGAGAGTGGGAGTAAATGTGTTACTGTATAGACTTCTCTAGATGGTGTTAAGAGGGAGAGATCATCAAAGTCTAAAAGTCTGGTAATTTCTAAACTAATCGACGGTGTTTTTACATATTTTTGTCCAGTGGCTAGCGCCTAGAGATGATTATGTATCCCATACGCGAGGCTGGGCCGCCCTTACTGCTCACAGCGCCTAGGACACGTACAATTATCTCAGGCGGACGGCGAGCCGCAACCAAACATGTCGACTCAATGCTCTGAATACGTTTATTTATAGTCGAACAAAATTACATCTTATAATTATTTACTAATGATGTGTCATAATAAATATTTAACTGTTCTTTGGAATCTAACTTTTTTGTTTCCCAATATAAAATAATTCACATGAGAGAAAATACGTGATTGTGTATTTAATAAAGGATACATCACTCGCAAAGAGTGTATCATTTTTCTTACCATTATTGATGAAGGTATGTTGTTTTAACTGCAAAATTGGAAAGACAAATTTCCATTTCAGTGGGTTTTCAGTAAAGCTGATATTTATACTTGGCGTAACATAGCCACAATAATAGTAATATTTTCCCTCCCTCCGCCGTTCATAACGAAACCACCCCCTTCCTCTTCTTCTCCTTCTCCCTCCTTCCCTCTCTCTCTCTCTCTCTCTCTCTCTCTCTCGCTCTCTCGAGACAATTTTGGCACGACGTAATATTTTTTGCAAAGCCTTGCAGTTTAAACCAGCTCTACGGCAATTAAGAGACCAACTGTAGTTATATAGGCTACAAAACTCTGCGGAGATGAACGGGACAAACCATGCAGCTATCATTAACACAGCTGTGTGTGTAGGCCTAACAGTTGTAAAGAACCAGAAACTACATAAGAAATCAAAAGATTTGTATCCAACAATTACTTCAACTATCCACATGTTTATTTATAAAGATTAAATAAGCATATTTTTTTATTAATGTGGAAGTTAGGCCACAACCCATTCCCCAGCAAACGGTGAAAAAAAAACCTGTCTACAAACCAAAATTGTACGTGAGAACCGTTTCTGAGCGGAATTTTCTTGGCGTTTTTGCATGAGAGGGTCTTGTACAGAATTTAGATAAATCTTTACACAATTATATTTTCGCTAAGCCAACGCCCACTTCAACAGTTACAGTGACGTTTATTTCCACGTAACAAATCCGGCGCTGCTGGCGCTCCGTTCTTTTAGTTGCTTTGTTACTTTGTAGATGGCGCCAAGTTACGAAGCGACGTTCGAGCGAGTTAGTTCAGAACCGCTCGCAAGATGGCATGCAGTGACGTTACTCTCTCTCCGTATATTGCCATAGTACCTAGCACTGCATTGTAGGGAGGGCTAATGCCCCTTTCTCCCTGCCAGAACTCCAGAACTATTTACATAAATAGTAGTGTCAAATGTATTTTATATGAGGCCAATACTTGTCTAGGGATGACTTTAGTTTTGCAGTGATATCGAAAATAATTACTACGTTTCCATGTCGTTTTGAAATCGATTTCAAAACACTTACCGTTTTGAAAACGCTCATGGAGACGGGATTCAAATCGATTTGAGTTTCAAGGTCGTTACACCAAAAATTGGGATCGTATCGGATTGAGTCGGGCGTATAATGTCATGGAAACGCGGATCGTACTGAAAACGAATCGAAAGTAAACAAACACACATTCGGCAGTTGTTTCGGCCTTCAGATATTCTGTTGACAGGTGCAAATGAAATAGACTAAATAAAAATTATGATACGATCATGAGAAACAATAATATTCTTGTATCCATTTAATTTTCTTTAGCAATTTAATTATGCGTGTGGCCGAAACAAAAATAAACGGATGACTGTGTGGATTTATTTATTTCATGTCAGCCAACGTAAATTTCAGTTTTACCAACATTACCACACGCAAATTTGGCCAGCGAACTGAAATCGATTTCAATCAGATCCAAAATTTTGCATGTAGACGGTATCGTACTCAGTCGAGATTCAATACTCGATTCGTTTTCAAAACGACATGGAAACGTAGTAAATTTTATAACGCAAATCGTTGCAAATACACCGAACGGATTTGTTAGATTTTTGCCTCTGAAATAGCACATACTTTGTGGTCAAAATAAGCCAAAATTAAGCAAAATAATATTTTGCTAGCAATCGGTACATCATTTTAAAAATCGCTCTGGCAAAATTGTGTATCGTATGACTGTAAACAGTCTCAATTTTTTCAAAGTATTTGGTTAGAAAATATTCGAGTTATTTACAATTGTTTGAAACAAATGAAATTCACATCCATACTCGTTATGTATTAGTGATTGGATTCAGAACAATATTTAATCTACACATGCGCAGAAATTGTTTATGTCATGACAAAATGTCGGTAATAGACGATCGTAATTTAGTTTTATTTTTCGAAGCGTTTTAAATAATTTATGACCACAATATCTCAATAAAAATTAATATTTAGTTGAGTCTTACGTACGGACATGCTGCATTCACAACCACCCCTTAACGTACGTACTTACGATATAGAACGTTGAACTCTATTACGTACGTACTTACGATATAGAACGTTGAACTCTATTACGTACGTACTTACGATATAGAACGTTGAACTCCATTACGTACGTACTTACCATATAGAACGTTGAACTCTATTACGTACGTACTTACGATATAGAACGTTGAACTCTATTACGTACGTACTTACGATATAGAACGTTGAACTCTATTACGTACGTACTTACGATGTAGAACGTTGAACTCTATTACGTACGTACTTACCATATAGAACGTTGAACTCTATTACGTACGTACTTACCATATAAAACGTTGAACTCTATTACGTACGTACTTACCATATAGAACGTTGAACTCCATTACGTACGTACTTACGATATAGAACGTTGAACTCTATTACGTACGTACTTACGATATAGAACGTTGAACTCCATTACGTACGTACTTACGATATAGAACGTTGAACTCTATTACGTACGTACTTACGATATAGAACGTTGAACTCCATTACGTACGTACTTACGATATAGAACGTTGAACTCTATTACGTACGTACTTACGATATAGAACGTTGAACTCTATTACGTACGTACTTACGATATAGAACGTTGAACTCTATTACGTACGTACTTACGCAGGCTACGCGAGGATGTGAATGCTAGCATGTAGTCTACTCTCGGTGTCTCTACTTTTACGCGTACTTTTACACGTACGTAAGCGCGTACGCTAAGTGGTGGTTGAGAATCCAGCCTAAACCCCTTAAGACAACCGGTCGGACGCGAAGTCACTGAGTGGTTTTAGACGTAAACCCCAATTTCAATAATATAAAATGTGCGTAAATTATGTAAATTAGCACTTTATTTTACATATTACATTATTGGAATTAAATATTACTAGATATATTAACGAATAAATTACAGGTAGAACTTAAAAGCATAATAACTTCGGAAAAGATACTCATTTATAAGCGACGGCCGCTAATTACGAAGAAAATTTTACATTCACTGCAAAATATACTAATTAGTCACCAGAAAATATTTTGTGATAATGGACCTTACCAAATGTTTTGCAGTGACCCAATAAAATTTGTAACCACTTCAAAATTATTTTATGTGGTCCAAATTGACAAAATATTTTGTACCCACCACAATACCATTTTTTTGTGTTCTCTTCGATTGCTGTAAATAATGAACTTACGGATTATTAAGTGATTGTAAAATTCCAGTGTGCCTACATATCGGCCCTTGTTTGAAATGAAATGAAGGATTGTGACAAAGCACTTCAAGTGCTGTTTAAGTATGCTTAGTTTTAGAACATTCACTGGATAAGCGCAGGGGTTTGGTAGTGAGGATTTATATCCTTTGAGGAGCCCGTATAGGCGTGCTGTAATTTAAAATATACGCAGCGGTTGATGTAGTGGCTACAGCACTCTCCCTTCACCAAGGCGATCCGGGTTCGATTCCTGGCGGGGTCGGTCCCAGAATTTTCGCACGTGGGAATCGTGCCGGACGATGCCGCTGGTCGTCTAGTTTTCTCGGGGGTCTCCCGTCCCCCCGCCCTTTCATTCCGGCACTGATCATACTCACCTCATGTCGTCCCTCACCAACGCTGAAGACCAAAAATATCTCTCTCTTTCTTTCTCTCTCTCTCTCTCTCTTTCCGTTGTAGGGGGGCACATTCCGTGTCATTCTTCAGGACATGTAGATCCTACCGGCGTCCAGTGGTGAGTCTGCATCCGGGATGACATACCCTGACTTATATTTACATATTTGAACCTGTGTGTATATATATATATATATTTATTTATTTATTTATTTATTTATACACACACATATGTGTCTGTCTGTGTGTCTGTGTGTAGTTTGAATTATGTTTTCTTTTGATTCACAACAATGTTGGAAATAATTGAAGCATATTATTGTAAAACAGAACGCATGTGACATGCTACGACAATGTAGATACACTAGACGAGGAAGTATCGTAGCAGCGAGATTGCGAGAGGCGATGGATCAACAGCGGAACGAATGGGATGGGATAAACGGGATATCCCCGAGAAAACTTGCCGACTTCGTCCGGCGCAGTCCCCACATGCGAATACCCAGGGGGGACACATTTCCTGAAGAGTAGCCTGTCTTGGGAGGCCAGTGGTCTAACCACTACACGACGGCATGGTGGCATAAGACATGTATAGTCAGTCTGATATAAAGTGAATACTTTTGAAGCACTTGTTGCGTTTTTCTTTCAATGATCTGTACTTTCCTTCCACTTCTTAACACAAAGATGGCTTCCTAAATAATAATCAAAGTGATTAGATTGTGCTGTACACAATAAAACGTATATATTGTTTAATTATTGCTATTCACAATAAGAACAGATGGGGACAATTCGTGGATTCTCTGACCTGTAAGCTAGACGCTAATAACATCAGAGTTCTCAAGTAGACAGTATATAGTCACTGTATGCTCGCCGACACAGAGACATCTAGAGCCAGTGATTGTTTGTGAAAAGAATTTTGCAACAACTTGTTTCAATGCCACCTGCAACTCCGGTTCGTGGTTATTGGCAGAATATAATATGGCAGAGGCGTGGCACATTTGACTGCACCAACCAGAACAATGTTACCACGACACCACAGGTCCGTGATTTGCGGGTAGGACCTCGAGATGCCGAAAGTTAAAAACTTCCAATCACAGACCATGAAGGAGAGAAACGTGTGTGCACATAAGGCATTGAAACTAACTGTTGCAGAATTCTTTTCACCAAAAATCACTGGCCCTAGTGATACCACTTGACTGTGTCTGCATTTAGTTTCATCTTTACTATTGGTAGAGGTGATGTTTACAGATGATGCTCTATCGTGAAAATGTTTTGTGACAACATACCCTCGAAAACCCTGTAGTTAATTGCAACACATAGGATGGGAAGATGAACGTCTGACACAACGTAGCTGCCTACAGATCAATAACAGGCATCAAATATTACAATAGCGGGATTCTTATTGGCTCAGTCAAATAGGGTAACGGCTCCACATACAGGCGAAAGCCAGTAATCTTCTCATAAACTGAACGTGCCTTGAAACCCAGCATCCAGTCAAGTTTTCCCGCGAAAAAACATCATCTCTAGTGATGGTATATCGAGAATTGTTTGTTTCAACATACACTACGAAAACATTGCAGTTTCTCACAACATGTATGATTGTATGATTGGGTGGTATATGTCCGACATAACGTAGCTATCTACAGACCAATAAGAGGCATTAAATTTTACAACAGCGGTATTTACATTGGCACAGTCAAATAGGGTAACAGCTCCAAGTACAAGGAAAAGCCAGGGAGATTTTTATAAGCTGAACGTATGCTGAAACCCAGCAAACAGTCAAGTTTTCCTGCGATAAACCATCATATCGAACTATTGGTTTAGCGCCATCCAGAAGGTGTCATATGCGTCAAGGCCCAATTGGGAAAGGGTCATAAAGTTGCTGTGGTTTTTCATTCTAACTTGCGCCGAAAATAAAACGCGCATTTGTGAGGTCTGTTAACAAGACGGTGTTGAAAAGCGCTAACTTTAGGGTGAACCAGCGTATAGGCGAGGTAGGAGTATGAGCAGGTGTGTGAAGCCAACCCGCGAATATGAAACATCTGTGAGGCTAACACGAGCTATGGTTGTAGCCGGGAATGCGGGCAGAGTGGACCTACCGTAACTGACTTGTCCCAAGAACCGTACAACCTGCAGGTAGTGGGGAGGTAGTGGAGGGGGAGGGGCCTATCAGTAACTGTACATGTAAACTGAGGAGGACATGCATCGCGTGCCGGTACTGTTATGATACCCCCTCCTCCTCCCCCCTCCCCTCACAGGCCGTCGTTGTCGCCGCGGAGGACTCCAACCACCTCACATCTACTACCACGCTTACGAGAAGTAACCCGCCAGAGTAAACTACGCTCGGGTTTTGCTCGGTAACCACAGGCTCATGTTTCTACATTCGTGATGATAATTACTTAATAAAAACATAAACGGGAGCCGGTATCATCTCTAGTGACAGCATGTTTCTCACCCTCGGATCGTGGAATCCAACCCGCAAATTCTAATTGGCACAGTCAAATGAGGAACGTCCAGGCACAAAGGTAAGCTACCAATAAGCGCGAAGTAGAGCTGCAGATGTGCAAAAATATTGTCCCGATACTTCAGATACGTATTTCACTAAATTAGTGTTTAACGTCCCAGTCCTGCCTACATTAGTTTACCGACTCCATTTTACATGTCAGTTGATAGGCTACTCTGTGGATACCGTTATGGATAGAGACCTGAATAATTGCCCTTTTTCTCTCTCTCCTATCTACAGAATTCCTGCAACTGTACGTTAATGCCACTTTCACAATTGGCCCGTGGCTTATTTGACACTTCCTGGAACTTGCTTAGCCAATAATACAGAAACAACTAAATGCAGGCCCATATCACTGCGTCACCGAGCAGTCAGTGAGCAGATAATGTCTGCTTGAATACATACATGTTCTTGGAGGCTAGCCTATATATCAGTGACCACGCGAATTTTTCCCGTCTCTAGTTATGGATAGAGATGATGGTTTATCGCGGAAAAACTTGACTGTTTGCTGGATTTCAACACACATTCAGCTTACCAGAATATTAATGGCTTCAGCTTGTATTTGGAGCTGTTACCCTATTTGATGAGCCAATAAGAATCCCGATGTTGTAATATGTTATGCTTGTTATTGGTCTGCGGACAGCTACGTTGTGTCAGAAAGCTATCACCGAATTATATATGTTTCAAGGAACTGCAGCGTTTTCAACGATACGTTGGCACAAAACATTTTCGCGATATGCCAACATCTCTAGTCATGGATAGGACGGGAATTTTTGGTGAAAATATTTTTGCCCTACTTTGTTTCAGTGCCTTACGTGCACACCTTCAACTTCATGGCTATTGACAGTGTGTTTTTGTGCAGAGTCGTTATTCATTTGACTGTGCCAATCAGTACACGGATAACTCCCACACATCACGTCTGTGATTTGTGGGTTTAACCTCAGGACGCTGAGTGTTTCGGCATCCAGTCACTGATCACAAAGCCGAGATGCAGGTGTGGACGTAAGACACTGAAAAAAAAAAAAAGTGGTGCAGAAACCTTTTCGCGAAATTTCCTGTCTCTAGGTACGGATAATTCATGTACAGGTTAAGAAGCTAAATGTTATTATCTTGACACTAGTTGCGGTCGTCTGTACGCGACCATCTTCAGGACGGCAGTTGTAGAGATATCTTCGTCCTTCTGCAATGTTCTGTTTTACAACCTAAGTTATCTCTATAAACGACAGCACAAAATAGCCCGCTTATCTATATTAGCTTCACAAGTGGCGAAAATTGTTCCTTGCTAAACTCGTCCATAAGAAATCTTATTAGGTACTTTCCCAACGTGTAGTAGAACGCTGGCGACTTTCACTGCCGAAGTTGACGGAAAACCAGCTGAGAAGCTCGTGTGACGTCGCTCTTAACCTGGTTTAGAGGTTAACTTCGCCACATAACTTCACGCTACAGTGATAAGTGTTACCAGCATTGTGTTTGCTGAAGTAATACATGTTGTGTGGGACAGGGCTGACGACAGCTAGAACCTCGTGTCAGCTGTCACTTGTCGACATAAGTTCGGCGTATCGGTCCCGACGATAACAACGATAATATCGACGATGGCGTCCGAGGCATCGACATATCGACCTCGGTCTTCTACTTGTCAACGTCGACAGTCCAAAAAATTCCCCAAAATAGTATTAGTTAAACAACATACATTACCGATATGTCGACATGTCCAATATCTCCTGTTTGGATCCCATGAAGTGATATTGTTTTACGGAACTTTAACAGCGAGGTTTTAAGAGCCGACGAGGGAGAAGGGAGGTGAAAGGACAACACAACATCTATGCTCGAGCTAAGATGTGAACTCAGGACCTCTCGCACCATAGATTAGCGCTTAACCGAATACGCTAAGGAGGCCGGCTGAAGCCCATGAAAATGAAGAGTTTCTACGCAAATTTGAACGCTTTGCCACGGACCAAGGCACCCTCTCCCTATCCAGCTTTGCGGGTACGCCTTATCAAGGACTTAATGATTACCAGCTGCGAAGAGGCTGGGGCACCCACATGTGTTGCCGGGCCGCAAGTGGAAAATCTTCCAACATTTCGAGGAACTCTCTCATAAACATTCTGTACACTAGTGTTGTAAGGTGGGGCTGTAGAATATATGGCCCTGTTCAGTGTTCATGGACTGTCCTTGCCTGCGTACGTTCACCTACTTGCTTTTGGTACATTTCCTGCGCACCATTCCTTATTTCATTCCTCTTTTGTAGTCCTCTATTATCCCCCAAAGCAATTACCGTCACTGTATAATCTCCTCTCGACCCTGCGTGTATACCACCACTACTTTTTGTCAGTCTTGATGCGTGTCACGTTGCTATATAATTTCAGATACTGTTTTCAAAGTCCTGAAATATAGCAAATAAGTGTTATTTTGCACAAATCTCTCTAAAACACATACTTTTTTCATTGCCATAACAATAACATCCTATCCGCACATATTAAAACGGTTTCTGTCCGAAAGCATCGCTGTGAAATGTGACGATGTGTACCTAATATGTACTTTAAATAGGCAATGTACAACCCTAGCCTTGCACACACCAGGAAGTTAGATTAGGCGGTACTCTTCACGAGGGTACTAACCAATTCAGGAAGAGGCAACCCGCTTCACAATCACATCCATTACTTTAGGAAAGCACCTACTTCTTCTGGAGACAGCCAACCATTTCAGGAGGGTACTAAGATATTTAGGAGGATGCTTGCCTCTATGCCCATGCGCAAAGCACTTCTGAGCGGCAGCAACCACTTAAATAGGATACTAACTATGTCACTGAGGCAACAATGACTTCAGGATGGCAGCAATCAATTCAAGAGGATACTAACTACGTCATAGTGGCACCAATGTCTTCAGAATTGCAGCAACTACTTCAAGAGGATTGTAACTATGTCATAGTGGCACCAATGACTTCAGAAGAGTAGCAACCACTTCAAGAGGATACTAACTATGCTATATAGTGGCATCAATGTTACAGAATGACAGTAACCACTCCATGAGGAGTCTAACTATGCCATAGTGGCACCAATGTCTTCTGAAGAGTAGCAACCACTTCCAAGAGGATTCTACCTATGTCATAGTAGCACAAATTACTTCAGAAGGGCAGTAACCACTTCAAGAGGAATCTAACTATGCCACAGTGGCACCAATGACTTCATAATGGTAGGAACCCCTTCAAGAGGATTCTAACTATGCCTTAGTGGAACAAATTACTTCAGAAGGGCAACAACCACTTCAAGAGGATACTAACTACACCGTAGTGACACCAATTACTTCAGAAGAGTATCAACCACTTCAAGAAGAATCTAACTGTGCCGTAGTGGCACCAATGACTTCTGAATATCAGCAACCAATGCAGGAAGACGTCAACTAATTCAGGAAGGTACCATGCAATTCAGATGAACGTCTACTTATTTTGCGAGTGGAACATGCAATTCAATGATCAGGTAACAAGCACACACAGAATTTTCGCGTGCATCCTTACGAAGCGATTATTTGGGGCCATAATCGAGGAAAGTGTAGACGGCGAGGTGTTGTTGCAGAGGTGTGACCCAGCGAGTAGCTAGGAAGCGAGGCAGGTGTTGAGGGAGGGGAGATGTTGCAGTGAGGGGAAGGAGGGGCAAACAACCTTGAACTCGAAGTGGCCCAGTGTCGGCGGCCTCGTTCCCTCGTCAGTCAGTGTGTGGCCGGAGATCGCCGAGAATACCTGCGCCGTCGTTCAAGTGCCACGATCACATCATGGACATCTTTGCGCTCACGGTGAGCTCAACCTGCCAAGCTTTCTGGTCTTTGTTGACACCTGTACCTCTATGCTTCCTGGCCTTTGTTGACTACTGTACCTCTGCTACCTTCCTGCCACTGGGATGTTCAGATGGGGAAAATTACAATTATGTACTTGTATGAAATAGTGTTAGTGTCATAGGCGATACTTGGCAGTACATTTCCCTCTTACAAAATAAATTAGCACAGCCCGTTTTCTTATAACGGCATTTCAAAGACAACATTTGCATATTTTTTACTTCATACAAAACTTGAAAACCAGTAAACATAATGAAATGGGAAAAAAATCACATCAAAACTATAAATATCGGGGTTTCTTCTTGAAACATATAATAACCCATTACTAGAGACATGAACTTTTCGCGAAAAGAATTTTGCCCCACTTTGTTCCAGTGCCTTATGTGCACGTCTGCAGTTCTGCTTCACATATATTGGCAGCGTGCCTTTGAACTGTGACGTTTCTCATTTGACTGTACCAATCACAATAAGGTTAGTGTAACACCACACGTCTGTGATTTGTGTGTAAAACACCACGACACACGATGTCAAAACATCCAATCTCTGACCGTGAAGCAAGTCTGCAGACGTGCACACAAGTCACTGACACCAAGTGAGGCAAATTTCTTTTCGCGAAAAGTTCATGTCTCTACCCATTACACAAACATTTTTGTATTTAAAGAAAAATGCAAAATTGTCCTAATTTTTTGTTACTTTTAGCAATTTTTTTTAATACAAGAACAATTATAATGTGTTTTATATGTTTCAAACCGTAAACCGTGGCATGTAGTTTTGGAATGATATTTTCCATTTCAATATGTTTACTGGTTTTCAAGTTTTGTATGAAGTAAAAATATGCAAATGTTGACTTTGAAGTGACATTATAGGAAAACGGGCTATGCTGGATATTATTGTAAGAGGAAAATGTACTCTCAAATAAAGTCTACAAAACCAACCCTACTTTAAACAAATATAAAATCACGATGTTTCCCCACTTGAACACCCTTAATAGATAAGGAAATTCCGCGAATTCATTTGTGAGGTCAGATTTCCGACTTATATGCGCGTGTTATTAAGGGCCCCGACCTGCTTGCAGCCACGGCGTTTTAACAAGGAATCAACGTTAAATAAATTACTTTTCGTTCCATTAGTTTCAAAAATAGCTCTTTCAGTTACGTGAAATTTCTTTACGCTCACTGCCGCACTGAATTTCCTTGCAGGTTTTTTTTTTTTTTGTGTTTAACACTTAATGTCTAACATGAAACATTAAAACGTTAATTTAAAAAATAATAAAATACAATTAAATTTTTCTTCGAAAATGCGTGTCTGTAGTAGGATTGTTAAGGAATGCCTATAGAACACGTATTTTTTTTAGTCGGCTAGTTATCTTCATATCGATAAACTGAGATGACATTCCTTCAAAGTGTATTTTTTTATCTCTGTGATAGCAAGTTTGAAAGCTGTGGCAATGCTACCTTGTCAGATGTATCATTGGCCCCTCACTGGAGCAACAGCCAATGTGCAAGTAGCTGACAACAAGTGAACATAATATTGCAACAGTTTGTTTCAGTGCTGTATGCGCAGATCATAGACGTATAGTGTCGCAGTAATCTTAGTCTCTTTTGCACAGTCAAATGACAAACCTCGCCTCCTAGACACACGCTGCCAGTGACAATGAAGTACAACTGCAGAAGGCATTGAAACAACTTTGGTGTAATATTGTTTTCGAGAAGATCAGACGTCTCTACTATGGATATCGTTGAACCCGCAACATTTCTGGTCTCTATTGAGGACGCATGTCTGTAAACCTTCAACATACATACTGTCATATAAGGACGTGTTCGTGGAGATAACAGCCCCATTTGACTGAACCAAAGTGAGGCCTATATTCTTGTTGGGATTTAGGCAGGACGTCAGTTATCGACATCGAGGTCATAGAGACGGAACCATTGGTTCAGACAGAAGGTATGTGGAACCACCCCATAATTATCTTGAGTGATTTCAAAGAACCATACCCAGGAACACTGATTTATTGCGGGTAGTTATAACTGTTCGCTCGTCTTTAGTTCAATGTGTTCATGTCTGACGTTCTCATATCGTTACTGTCGGTCCCCATTTGACTGAAACAGTGCTCACTTGCGTGCGCCAATATTTGAAGCTCTTGATTTGTCTGTAAACAGCTAAACCGCGTAATATAACTGTCGCGCACGATGTTGTTAAACTGGTTATGGAAAATACGAGGGCCCGGAACAATTCTCAAGAATTTCCAGTGTCCCTGACCGTAGAGCTTCTGATCGAGAAACCGAAATCAGGATCTGGACACGTGTTCTGACAATGTGTTCACCGAGACACGAATGCTGTGCTTACTACCCCTGCACCTTCTTGTTTTGGTACGTGCTATCTGGTAGATTATTAATTAGTATATTCATTAAAGTTAAATGTGATGGTATATCGCGAAATATTTTTGTGCCAACATACCCTTGAAAGTACTGTTTTTCTTCTGACGTGTATGATTGGGCGATATACATCTGACACAATGTAGTTGTCTGCAGATCAATAACAGGCATCGAATATTACTATAGCGGGATTCTTATTGGCTCAGTCAAATAAGGTAACAACTCCACGTACAAGCGAAAGCAAGTGATATTATAAGCTGAACGCGTGTTGAAACCCAGCAAACAGTCAAGTTTTCCCTCGATAAACCATCATCTCTAATTATAGTTCAGTTGGAATACTGTTGAGTATACTTCATATTCAATAAGTTTGTTTAAATGCTAAAACCTGTATACTTTACGAAATATAAAATTGTTTAGGTGCATTAAACTCAAGAGTGTTGTGTCCACTTACTAAACTCAAAGGAAATTCGTAGCGCTGTAAGTCATGAATTGTGATAAGAAATTGTCATGAATTATCTTGGTAAAATGTTGGAATTCAAATTCCATGTGGAATGATGTGTGATTTTCATTGATTTGCAGTTTACCATACAAGCCATGGGAGAAAACCGAGCCCCTAACAGGCCTTTACTAAACAAAGATAGAGGAATATTGCGGTAATATGTATTGCTACAACGTACTCTTGAAAACTTTGTAGCTTGCTGTAACACAAATGATTGATTGAACTGTCTCTGATACGTCTTAGTTTAGGCCTACTACAGAACAATCACATACATTTACTGCGCGAATGTATGGAAGGTTGTTCACACTTGTCATTCTTCTCGTAAACAAAGGCCCTGGCGAGTTTTAACAACCAGTATTTTTCTCTTAGTTGTGGTCTGAGATTCATGTGATTCAGTCCGTATTCACGAACCACCTTCCCCTTAACTTCGCTGTTTTTGGACATTTATTGAAAATTACAACATTTTCATTTGTGTCCACGTTGCTTTGCCGTAGTTCATATTTAAACAAGTGTTTCCTTTGCGGCAGGAAAATATCTGCCGTGTTAAAGAGAGTATTTTTCTAGTGTATAACAAAGCAAGCT
The DNA here is from genome assembly GCA_003012365.1 of Medauroidea extradentata. Taxonomy (NCBI): domain Eukaryota; kingdom Metazoa; phylum Arthropoda; class Insecta; order Phasmatodea; family Phasmatidae; genus Medauroidea; species Medauroidea extradentata. The sequence goes on from PNEQ01006526.1 coordinate 67,226, forward strand.
GGAGGTCGCAGTGGACGAGTTGTCGGACCACACGCCTCCCGTCAAGGCAGTCATAGTTCGATCCCGGGTGAGGTTAGTCCCCGGATTTTTCGCATGTTGGAAACGTGGCGGACGTTGCCGTCGCCAGCGTGTTTTCTCAGGGTACTCCTGTTTGCCCCAACATTGCATTCCGTAGTTGCTCCTCCATGTGTAGGGTGACATTTCTTGTCTTCCCTCATTCATATCTGGCTCTCCGGGTTGGGGGTTTGTGATGGGTTCCCCCCCCCAAATACCCTTATCAGAGTCATGGTTGAAACATTACAAATAGAATCCTTGAAGCGGCACGCAGTTACCCGAATATTTTATTTAACTTATAACTTGGCAAGCTTATATTACAAGTTTTGAAACATAATTTACTGAGAAAAACAGCGTGGTAAAGAAATAAGCGCTGAATTCTACAATTGTGATCTAAGCTTTCTGAGTGTAAATATAGAAAATCTACTAAACAGCAATCCTTGATAGTTATATGTGCCAACTTTATGAGCAAACATTTACCCAGAATGATGGATTTGTTAAGCGTGATCTCTTGCGCCGCAATTAAATGTACAAGATTTCGGCGTCAGACATTGTTCTTCAGATATGCGTTAACCGTGAACAAATTTTGCTCAAAAAGTTGGCAACAACTATTGTCTAGGATTGCTATTTTTTATTTTTGCAAATTGGATTCGAGAAACGTTCAATTGTGAACTGATGCTTATATCGCTGGATTATATAATAATATACTAGTGTAAGGACACCGGAGCGCTAAGGGCGATCAAGACATGCGCATTGAGTACATGAACGCCTTTACGTACAAGCCACTTAACTGCCATGTAGTCCTTCCTTTGCATATATGAGACTTTTAATGGTGTGCCTATTATTTTATGAAGTAATAGTAAACATTATGAAATGTTTCGTTACCATCTAGTGCTTTTAGTGTCCGTTATCGGAATTTCCCTACGTTATTTTCAATGCTGTTCGTAAGCAGACGTAATCGTAAATGTGTAACGATTGTTAAACCACATTTCAGTGAAATATTCTGGACACATGTCATTGTAGTGCTATGACGTCTGAGAAAAACAAGAGTGAACTAAGAAAAACAACAGAAGAAAAAACAACTGAAATTGGCTTTAGGGGTAGTCAACACATACCTAAATAATATAACCTAAAAATATCCCAAAATTATTTGTGTCGAATTATTGAAGACACAAAAAACTAATGATTAATAGTTTTAAAAAAAATAACAAAACTAAATAATAAAGAAAACTGAGAAAACTCAGCACAGACAACAATTAAGACGAAGGAAGACAAAGTGATGCACAGTCGCCCGCTAACCGCAATTATGAACAAACGTATAGAGTCATAGATTGTGTTTGCAGCGCCTGTTAACATTATATATTTGTTAATAAAACTTTCATATTAGGAGATGGGCCAGTAGTTGTATATGTACACGACAGATAACATAGATCTACTTCTTACACAGTGCACGGTGGTCGGCAGCCAATGAACACGTTTGTTTATAATTTACTTTGTTCATTCTAAAACTCAGGTAAAAGTGAGCGAAGAATAGACGAATCACCGGTGAAAACACAGAATAGCACTTGAGTTTCTCTCCAACCAGCGAGTCACGACGTTCCGGCAGCTGACATCTGCACCCTTCTTTACGCTGACTGAAAGTCTTCCTTCACTGCCATTGGTTCACTCTTGGTTTTCTGCAATGTCATATTATGTCCACAATATTTACCCCTTTTGCAAGAATCTTAAGGCATCTTGTGTAGCGACACGTACACGGCTGAAGCTTTGTTAAGTGTACAGTCTACCTCGGAGACCTAGCGAGAGATAGGATATGGAATTTTTATAATAATAATAATATATAATAAAAACGGTTTATTTGGCGCAGTTAAGACAATTTTGCATTCTCTTACACTGAACATTTTAAATCTCACACAGCAATGCTACAATTGGCACAAAAATTAATAATACTGAGACAAAAATAGTATTATACTAAATAAAGGTAAAAAGAAACATTAACACTCCCAAAAAAAGTAATATGTGACATCAAACAATAAACAGACAAGCACTCAAAACTCTCACAGAATTTCAGCGAGTGCCTAGTAAATAAAACATGTTCTACAGAAAAACAAATTTAATTAATTTCTAGTACTAGTCTATAAGCAGAAAAAAGCACTACATAAACTATTTGTCAATATTCTCATAAACATTACAAGTGTATCCGT
>PNEQ01006526.1:69580-97885 GCA_003012365.1 Medauroidea extradentata
ATATATATATATATATATATATATATATATATATATATATATATATATATATATACATATATATACATATATATACACACATATAAACACACATGAGTAGGTGTTTTTGAGTGTTTTTAAGCATGAAAATGTTTGTTTGTTCATAGTTTTGTTTAAAATATATGTAACGATGTGGGTCGCACCTAACTATACTCCATTCACTCTAAGGTTGCAGCAGAAATAAAAATTTTTAACGAAGTAAATCAGAGCATTGAATTTTGTCTTCATTCCTAACATTGTGATGGTTGTGCCGTTACAAACTTTACTTGTATTTTTCAGTAATCAAAAAGAAATTTATGCCATGCAAAAATGTTATTGTCATTCCCTTGACTGAATTAGCTGCAATCTTAGAATGGATAGGGTATATACAACGCAGTCAATGGTGGCATATAAACATTAAATAGTTGACTAAGTCCCATCTAACAAAAGTGCCTTGCACTCTAGCCGATAGCTCGCATCTATGATATATTCAGAAAGAACTATCGCTTTAGGTTAACATGTACTAAGTATAAAGGCGTAAGAGACTACACGTGGACAACCTAATAATAACCGCAGAAACACTCGTTATCGCCATTTTATGCCATGAGAAAATAATCTTTGAATATTAGAGTTAGTGGTGATCTAGGTGTGCACACATACAACGCTCTATGAATGCCATATGTAAGCAGACATGTTATGTATGTTGAGCAGTTCTCGAATAATCTCGTATCTACTGACACGATGCACGCCGCGCCGCTCGTTGGTGCATTGAAAACAGAAACAGTGTTAAACTGCAGATGTTGACTTTTAAACTTGCCTCTGTGGTTACCTTCTAGAAGTTACGTATCCTGATAACAACACTGGTAGTTACAACTGCTTTTATGAGGAATTTGTGGGGATTTGAGAAGTTCCCGCCCACTTTCAGCTCGCCCTCTTCAGAACACGTGCTTTACAACATAACGGCATCAGTGAGGAAGATAATGAAAATATATGATTTAATTAATGACTTGAGGTACATGTTTGACTAACTTGAGCAGTCGGTATGTGTTTTTAATCAAAATGTTTTATTTCTGTGACAAAATTATGTTATAGTTATTTTACGTTCTCGCAGAAAAGTCATTAGGATAAACCTGCCTTACTTCGTGGTACTAAGGCTATGAACTTCAGTACGAGGAATATGTTAAATATTTTAATAGTGATCTTTGTATATGATACATTGCTCACCTACTGCAGAAACTACATGCCTGCTCTCTGTTGGTAACCTAGTAAAGTATATGTACAGAGCCTTCCCAGTTTTGTTAAGTCCGAAGTGGTTTATCATGGTAAGTAAATTTTATTCCGTACACCTGTAGACATTAATAGCATAAATCTCCTTTGCTACCATATGAAAGATCCACATTAATTTTAGTACTACAACTTTTGTAGTTGGATTTTAAAATATATTCTAGGCAGCTTAAAATAAAAATATATATATATATATAATGTTTAAATAGGCATTATACAACTTTAAAAGTGTTGTTAAATGAAATGTGCACACTGTACCACAAATTTGAAAATGGAATCTGTAACGCGCATTAATCGTCTCAACGTAGAGCCTCACCAGACGTTCTTTGCTCGTCCAAGCCCAAGAAAAGCGGTAATACTAAGAGCGACCTAGTGTCCGCTTCACGCCTGGCTCTAGCCTCTAAGCGCAGGTCACTAACCTGGCGTGTAGTCTTGCCGCCCATATCTCGCCACTGTAATGTATTTACTGCTGGCTAACACTCCTGACTATGGCCACAAACTTCATTTTGTCCCAGTTGGTGTCAGTACCTCACGTGCAACAACTGCAGTTATGCTTCATAGTCACGTACTAGTTGTCTTAACTCTTACCTATCATGATGCCCTACTTGCAAATCACAGACGTGCGAGTAACCTTACTAGGCGCGACAATTTCTTGGATTCATGCCCAAGAAATACGTGTCTCACAGTAAAAGTTTTGCTCACAATTTTAGCTAAAATAATTCAGTGATTGCTATGGACTGGAAAAATTCGTGAATTCAATGACCATTATACTATGCATACTCAAGCCCCGATTATTAGTCAACTACCTGCTACTCAGTGGAACAACAGACTATGAACGAATATACGGGGCTTGAGTATGTTTAGTAGAATAGATACTAGCCTACAGGTAATTGAATTGGCGAAATTTTCCAGTCCCTGATTGCTCTTGATGAGTTTTGCGTAATGGCATAAAAACCGATAGTTTTCGATTAAATAATTTATAATAGATTTGTCTATCACTAAAGAACGGAAAATGCGAGGGATTAGCGACGTTTAAAGTAGCTTCCAGGATTATCTGTGCACTCAGAAATAACGCGGCTGTTATTTGGAAGCTCGCTGACATTGAGATACAACATATGGTTAGAGATGGTGGCTTATCGCGGGAAAACTTGGCTGTTTGCTGGGTTTTAGCGTACGTTCAGCTTATTAAGAGCTCGCTGGCTTTCCTTCTACGTAGAGCTGCTACCCAATTTGACTGAGCCAAAGGAAACCCACTATTGTAATATTTGATTACTGTTACTGGTCTGCAGACAGCTACGGAGTGTCTGACGTGTATCGCCCTGTCATACACGTTGAAAGAAACTAGATAGTTTTCAATGGTATGTTGAGACAAAACATTTCCTCACGATATACTTTCGTGATGATACATTGTGAAAATGTTTTATGCGAACATACCGTTCAAAAAACTGCCATTTCTTGCAACATATACGATTGGATGATGTACGTCTGACACAACGTAGCTGCCTGCCGACTACTACTGGACATTAAATGTTACAATAGGTGGATTTTACTTGCTTGGTCAAATAGGGTAACATCTCAGAGTACAAACTAAAGCCAGTAATGTTCTGGTAAGATGAACGTGCGTTGAAACCCAACAAACACTCAAGTTTTCCCGCGATAAACCATCATCTCTAGCCATGGTTGGTATTGTAATTAGTTGCTCAGTATTACTGGCACAGCACTGTCCAGGAGATGTCAAATAAGCCAATGGCCAATTGCGAGCGTAACGTGAACATTCAGTTGTTTAAGTTATTGTTTATGCGCTATTTTTTTTTTATTTCAGGTTCCTGTGTATGACGCACACTTAACTATGTAGTGGAACGAGCGGATTGGACCACGCGGTCAGGGATCGAGTCTTGAGAAACAAGGTACAACCGTTCGAATGCTCGACCAACGGTAACCAAATTACAACCTGTCGGCTAAGTGGGCGCGAGTCGAGGGAACATTCCTAACGGGAACATGTGATCTCTGCACCCGGGGGAGTCAACCCGTGTGCGCCTGGCGCCAGCTACACCTGTAAGGGCGATACAGATACCCGCGTAGCAGTCATCGTCGCCTCTGTGGTACTTATACGTAGGGACCAGTGGAGTAGTGAGGGTTGTGTTCCAAAGTGAACGGTATTATATCGTACCTGCTAGAATCCAATGTCCTGTGTGTACTCAAACCTCGTCTATTCGTTCATTGTCTATTTCCCTGAGAATTTTTTATATAAACAAAGCGGCTAAGTAATAATAAAAGTACGTACACTGCACCGAACTTAAAAGATTTCGTCTGAAGTCATAATGAATATTTTGTTATTTATTAATATTTTTATTCAGTATGCTAGACTCGATTAACGTATTTTACTATTGTGGAAATAGGCCATTGCAATATTATGTCGACCCAGAAATCTTAGAATCATGTTAATGAAAACAAATTAAAAACGAAAAATGAGAAAACAAGCTTAGTTTGGCTGTAGTCAACCATGCTCTGTTGTTTTGGTTTATGGAAATGTTGACTACAGCCAAACTTGGCATGTTTTCTCATTTTTCGTTTTTCGTTTTTTTTCCCCTTAATCTCATTCTATGATTTCTGGGACGACATAACATTGCAATGGCGTATGTCCACAATAATACAGTACATTAATCTGCTCCATTGCAAGAAACATTCAAAAACACTGGACAAGATTGTCTCCAAAAGTGCTCACTTTATCGCGAAGCAGCTATACCTTGCCTCTTGTACTGACTGTGGAGTGTGCCTGTCTGTACCAGTCTAATGGTTATACAGACAACCCAGTTAAGAACCCGTGTTTTCGCGAAAATAATATTGCCATACTTTGTTACGGTGCCTTACGTGCACATCTGCAGTTTTGCTTCGTTGTCAGAGATAGGATATTGTAACTGTCACGAGCCTAGGGATTCTACCGGCAAATCACAGCCGTGTGTTGTAGCAGGAACGTTATTGTAATTAGCTCAGTGAAATGAGATGCAGCTCTTCACAAAGACACGCTGCCAATAACCATGAAGCAGAATTGTAGATGTGCACGTCGGGTACTGAAACAAATTGAGGCAAAATTATTTTCGGGAAAAACACGGGTCCCTAACCATAAGACATTCCTGAGCTCCGCAAACCTTGGAACACTTGACGTTACGTCACTCGTCGGGACCTACATATTTACCACTCTTATCTGACAGCAGACAGAACTGCAAGTTAATGTTTGATCACCTGACATCTAATGCTGGTCGGCAGTATGTGTGGCGCGTTTGAAGGAGTTTTTCAACAAGTGATACATGTCAACTGTAAAGCTTGGAACCTTTACTGTCGCGAAGTGTGCTTGGGTTAGTGTAGGCCAGTGGATTTTACCCTTTGTCAAAATCATAACGAAAACTTTTTGTGTATGTGTGCGTTTATATAGACAATATTGGCCTGAAAAATTCTCACCATTATTTGGTGACATACTACACTGTAAAAAAAGTTGATGTAAATTTACTCTACATGTAATGGAAGCTAATTACCTCTGCAAGTGAGGGAAAATTACTCAACACATGTCAATGTAAGTTACTCAACAGGTAATGTAATTTTTCATTACATAGCCTATTTGAGCAAGCCCTCTAGGACAATTTGACATAACGCGCGAGCGAAACTTCCGAGTGGTTTGTGTGGCGAATACACTACCTTGCGGAAATTCCTACACGTATTCGGAAATCAGATTTCCCTATCAAGGTTGGGGAATATTACCGTACATGTGATGAGCATCATTACTAACTTTTATTACAGTGTATGCTTCACTGGCCTGTTACACCGGTGCACAATCTGTTATATTATTGACCATGAGTAGAGATGATGGATTATCGCGGGAAAACTTGACTGTTTGCTGGATTTCAACGGACGTTCAGTTTACCAGAATATTATTGGCTTTGGATTGTACGTGGAGCTGTTACCCTATTTCACTGAGCCAATAACAATCCCGCTATTGTAAAATTGTGTGCCTGTTGTTGGTCTACAGACAGCTATGTTCTGACAGACGTACATCACCCAATCATATGTGTTGTACTTGACTACAGCGTTTTCAAGGCTATGTTGGCACAAAACATTTTCGCGATATACCATCATTTCTAACCATGAGCCTCTAAGAGGTGACATTCATGAGGTTGGTCACACTGCCATGGAACTTATAATTATTATTGGTCAGAATCATACTCCGCGCAAGCAACGGCATTGTCAACCATCAGGAAACATCTAAATATCCTATAGTTGTTTGGAGTCCATTCCGCTGCCGCATAGAAGCCACGTAGAGGGACATATGTTTCGCGGATGTACCTAGCAGCAGCCTAGAATTCTCAGTCCTATTCAAGCACTGGGCACAGTCGACTAGTAGGGACCTGAAGGACTCGCTTTTCCTTTCGGCCATAAGCTAGAATTCAAGCAACTGTATCTTCGTGTCACTTTCACAACCAGCCATCGATTACCTCTTAGAGGACACTGAGTCAATAATATACAAGCGACTAAGTGCTGGCCCAACGATGAGGTATCCCTGCTGCAGCAGCCAAAGAGCAGATGTTGTCTGCTTGAGGACACAGATATTCTTGAAGACTAGCCTACATGTTAGTGAACCAGCAACATTTACCAGCTTCTATGGTACATTCGTGAGCTTGTAACCGTACAAATTGTGTCAATACAGCTGTCGTCCAATCACAGAAGAGACAGTGAAGCGTTCTTGATTTTAATCCCGGCCTAGAATATATCTCCGAAATACTCGTGCCTCTCTCTCTCTCTCTCTCTCTATATATATATATATATATATATATATATATATATATTTATTTATTTATTTATTTATTTATTTTAGTGTTTCGACCTACTAAGTATCACAAAAAACATTTCATTTTCTGTTGTTCTTCTTATCCTGCCAGTACTTCGTCATTTTTTTCACTATGTTGGGCTCGTCTTTCGTCTGTCCATTTTGCTGTTGATCGGGGTTTGATTCATGATGTAACTTCCCAGTTGTAGATTTTTGTATGTTTGTTCTGCGGTCTTCTGAGTCTGTTATTTTTATGTTGACTTTCTCTAGGTCGATTTTGACTTGTTTGGTCCGTGTTGTGGTGACTTTCAGTTTCAGTGTGTGTAGAAAGATTTTATTGGTCAATCGGGTGTCATCCTGGTTCATGATGTGTCCAAAGAATATATATATGTACACACACGTAGAGAAGATAAGGCATTTCCGCGGCAATATGCCAGATCAAGACAAACTTCAAACACGAATGTTTTAAGTTTTCTTTTGTAATTAGCTGGCGGTTGAAAGGATCGATTCCTGAAGTATTCCTTACTTGCAAGAAACCTGTGACAAAACAAGCGACATGTATAATGTTACCTGGTGTGAGGTATAACTGGCAATTCACTGTGGTACCAGCCAACGGGGAGATAGCTGAGGGCTCGAGTGTACACGGGATGGTATCGAGAGTCTCAAGATGGGTGTTTATGTACTTACAGAACATTTTCCAAACTGAGTCAAACCGACAAGGATATAAGCAAGGCGCGTGAAAATTGTTACTGACTATAACAAGGAAAACATAATTGAGCACAGTAACTGAAATGCATCTATAATATAATATAGAGTCAACACAACGAAGAGAAACTAAGTTCCAGGCTTATTATTCTGCTCTATGGACGTTCTTGGTTTCTTTTCCATTGCAGAGCGACTATATTCGTATTTCGGAATTAAAAGTAAGATATTTGTTGACAGCAGCTGACACTGGTATAGTTCCTTATATTTTATCAAATTTTTTTAATACTACCGACGAAAATAAAACACTATTCTGAAACTCTCCAACATCTTTAAAATTGTATTAACGAAATGCCGTAGCTCAAAAAGTGTTTGAAGCTTTTTACTTGTATTTCCATAGTTGGAAAATTAAAAATACCAAACCATGTTGTATACAACTAAGATAGTAGCTAACGGGAAAAGAACGCCTTCAACGAAGACATAAGAAAGTATATACATAAAACTGCATTGATTTGAATGTCAATGTAGAAAATCGGGAAAATTATAACCTTATAGTTTTTACTAAATTTGAAACCAAGCATGTTGCCAGTTTCTCGTGAACTATTAATGATGTCGTTATTCTGTAACTTTTATTTCGGAAAAATATATTTCGCTCAAGGGATGCATCTCGTTGGGAAAACAGTTGCCAAAAAAATACAGTAAAAATTGTTTTCAAGGATTGCTTTTTTCTGTATTGACTTTCAAATTACTTAGAAATTAAGAATTTTCTGTATTAGTTGATGTACTGTGTTCTATTATACTTTTCGAGAACAAAATTACGTTCACTTCAGCTTATCCAAAGGACGAATTTGACGACAGTAACTGTATTTTTGTATCATCGTTATTATTACTAGACTTGCGAGATTCGCGTTATTTTCAGACAGCAGACTGTACTGTACTGTACTGTACTGCACTGTATGCGCATCGCTTGACATCTCCCGTTGACCTGCAAAGTCGTTGCTTGCCGCAGAGATAGTTTCTGACCAGTCATTATAAGTTTCATGTTATAGTGATCACCCACATGTGAAGTGGCCACACACGTAATGACACCACATAGATGCTCGTGGCCAATGAGATCTCAGATTTTACTCTGCTAAGTACAGGCCAGTCAAGTCTAACTTGTAACCGAACATTAACGCGAATTTTAAATGTCTCAAATTATTGCTTCGTTGAACTACCGGATATGTGACGAACGTATATTGGCTCTATGCTGTCGGCCATCCATTTGTCTTATTGCGTAGTCGCGTTGAATAAAAAGACAGGGTCCCAGTTAAGAGCACCGCCTACCTTGAGAGGTTTTGTGTGTTAGAGGCTCCGTAGTGACGTAGCTATAAGGGCGATATTGAAGCGCGCATCAATTACCGCATCACCACAACGGGCCGAGAACTGAACTAGCGTGCAAGATTCCCGCAAACCCATCGTTACTATGGGACTTTAAGCGGTGATCATATAGTTGTTTTGGTAGAAACCCTACAGCGAAATCCAGTGTGCATTTCTGAGTTTCTCACATGTCCGGTTGATATATTTTCAAATACGACAGTCTTAATAGGCGGTTTTGAGCCATGTTGGAGGGCTTCAAAACAGTGGTTCAATGACATACCGTGCCTACATGAAGTGTATTTTCTTTTCGTATATTGGCACAACGCGCGCATGTGGATGTATTTTTGAATAAACGTATTTCGCCGCGCATTACAGAGCATTTGAAGCGCGTGTTAGGCGGCGGCCTTAAGAAGAATATCAACTGCAATATTGTATTTATTTAATTTATATAACTTGTATTTCCTTTTTGTATTTATACATTTAGCCATGATAGGTCGTGTGATATGTCTTATCGGAAATATTTAAGTGCCCAATTTTAATTAAGCTTATGGATTTGCAGAACGGATATTATTATTTTAAGTTACGTTTAATCAATTCAACAAGGTACAAACACGAATGTTATTACAACATGTAAATTGATACAAGAAGGCTGCATATATGTGTAAGGGTTTGTTCACCAATGAAAAACTTAAACACAGGTTACATAACATAACAGTATAAACTGTGTACGACAGGAATCCTACTGCGAAATTTATTCACAATTGAATTCTTACCGTAATGTTTAGCCGGTAATTATTCGATGAATCTGAAACATTCCTTGCTGTATGGAATACAACCTATGGTCATTTAAACATATTTGAAGTGGAATCTTGCTTGGAGACGATAAAAAATATATAAACAAAATCCCAATAAAGTGCACAGTGTTAAACATTATTTATATACAATGCAGATACGATATTTAACATAAAAATGTCTTGTTCTAGATTTTCTTTATTCGTGTGTGTTTTGGAGGTTAAACCAACATGGCGGGCGTGTAGTAAATACTTAGCTGTGATTGGTTGCTGACCTATGAGTCCGCACAAGAAATGAAATATTAGCACTTCCAATGTCAACATCTCTATGCACACGACTGATTCTGAGCAGATGTGAATTAGTAAGTAAGAAAACGTAGACCATAGTTCTTGTGCGATCGACGTATGTTCTATGCCTACTGTTATGTTATCAACTGTAAACCCGCCTTAAGGGAGAGTGTTTGACCGTTTTGTGTATTTTCAGTTTATGAGACATAACGTTGATTCAACTTATATTAGCAAAATGTTCTCTACGACAAAGCAAAGGATGGGATTCTTAGTAAACAGCTTAACAAAAATAATAATAGAATCTTTTATTAATGTGTCATGCACAATCATTGCAAGAGAAGCATAGGTAAACTTTCTAGAATTCTCTTGCAATGATCCTGCATGACACATTAATGAAAGATTCTATTATTATTTATGTATGTCAAGCAGTCTACCAAGAATATATCCTATGCTTTGTCGAAGAGAAAATTTTGATAATACAGTTTGGATTTGTAATGGCTGTGAAACTGAAAGTACAATAAAATGGTCTAACACTGCGCCTTAACCCGCACGTAGTGTACACGTAATGGCGTAGAGACAAATGACTGTCGCACTAATCATTCTCTTAGTTGAGACAAGAAATGCTCGAGGCAGACGACCGCCTTGAACCTGAGGAAGAAAAGGCGACCGACGAGGAATGTGCCGATGATATCACGTGGCACACTTCTTACTGCCTGAGGTTCCCCTAGGTGGGTGTGTTGACCGCAATACAGCTTTCACTCTGCGGGATTGTTCGAGTGACGCCAGGCCTCGAACAAAGCCAGCCAGACACAAGTAGGGCTGCGTCAAGCCGTAACTGTTTATTACTGGATAATCCTTGTGGCTGGTCCTCCTCTTGAAACCTTAGTGATGACTTCATCATCGCGAAAACAAACAACGATATGTCAACCGCTTTAAAACATACAATTGTAACCATAGGCGTAGCGTGACAATAATTTTATTTCTTTTGAGGGGGGGGGGGCACATTTCCGAGTATTTTTAATAAAACCACAAATAAAAAATATAAATTTACAAGAACTTGCTGAAAATGTTTAACTACGGTAATAATTCAGTACAAATATTGGCTAGAAATTTAATTAACCTTCTGTTAAAAAATAATATAAAAAGTAATAGTTATACAGGCATTATCATTTTTTAAAACTATTTTGAAGATGGGGGGGGGCACGTGTCCCCCTGTGCCCCCCCCCCCCAAGGCTACGCCAATGATGGTAACCTGTGCGTATGAGAAATTTCAAATAATGTAATGCAACCAATAAAATCAAGGCAAATGTTCGTACCTAAATTTGTTACTGCTTGGTCTTGAACTCGGCTAATGTCGGCATGAAGCAGGGCTGCTGGGTTTCACAAATGTTATTACTAAATTCATATTCACATGCAAAACAATACTTGGCAAGAGAGGGACTATTAGTGTTTTAAACATATTCTTTACAGCGTTGTTTTACCATTTTGTAGGAGTAAAAGTCTTCTTTTCTCCAAAAATACCTTAATTTTGAACAGACAATAATGCAAGAAGAATTAAAGTCCTCGTCAGGTAACTCCAATCAAATTGTCATTTTTGTAAAATTGTTATGTATTTTTTCACACAGAATTATTATATTTTTCATATTTCTGTGTGTTACTTTGCATAAACAACAATTTTAAGAAGATAAAACACAATTGAATTTTTGCATACATGTCAGAAACCAATGAGAAATGTATTTTGAATAAATATAACTACTTAAAACAAACCTTGTATGACTAAACAATCACATCCTAAACACTTTGATAACGACGAGTTTGAATTTCTCCCCTGGGACATGATTAAATGTCACTAACTATCTGATACTGTAAATAGTTACAATTAGGTTTTTTATAATTCTTGTTACATAATATTACAGACCAGTTTCAAATGTTGTAGCCTGCAAATTGCAATTTAAAAACAAGTGGGACAAAATGTATTTCTAAGTTGACGTTATCTGAACCGAGCGAGATGGCGCACCGTTAACATGCTGGACTCGTATCATATTCGGAAGGACCCGGGTTCGATCTCCGGCTTCGGCCATCTTGATTTCGGTTTCCCATGGTTTGCCGAATTAGCTCCAAGTGAATGCTGGGATGTTTCCGTAACAATGGCCATGGTCGACTCTTCTCCCAGCTGCTGTCATTGTACCAAGTTGTATGTAACCGTCTATATGACCTCACTGTCGACGAGACGTGAAGTCCACTTACCTTACCATGACGTCACTTATGACTTCGCTATCTTCTATATCATATAATAAATAAAGTCGAAACCACAGCTAGGCATCCATTTTATTGCTTCAACAACCACGAACCGTTAAACGAGACAAATATAACTGGAATCTTGGAGGCGGTTTCATATCGACACGTTCTGTAATAATTCCACTATATTGTGTTCTAAAATAGCTTTTCTTGATTGCAAAACCGGAATAAAACCATTCCTTTAGCGAAATCTTTCCGACAGATCCAAAAAATTGCGCCTCTGAATGGGTGTCAACACTAAGAAAAATATTTGGTATAGTCTACTGCGCACTTCCCAACACTTTTATTTTCCAAAAATTGAATTTTATTTGGACCGAACAAGTTGAATTTTGAGACTGAGGGAATGTTTACACAGATCTTTTTTTTTTTTTTTCGAGGAAGTTTTCATGTCAAAAATATTTAAGATGACAGCAAAATGGCTGAAATGAAAATTTAAACATTGCTCACTTTATCGTGAACAGTCAATACAGGAATCCTTGTATACGATCGTTTATGGCTAAACATAACGTATGACATGTGAATATACGAAAAAAATGTGTTGTAAAAAAAGATTTTGCTGGAATGTTTTTCTGAAAATTTTCACTCAATAGCAGAACTGATATTTCGCTCGCTTCCCGTTTGGTTTGACCAACAGAAACGTTGTTAGTTCAGTGACAAGCTTGTTTCGCCATAGATATATGTAAACACGATGTTGTGATCCGGGCGTATAAGCAGCACGCCGGTGCGATACTGGAGAAGAAAACATCCGTGCAAAAGTTGTACGATGACGATTATAGTGTGCAATATGACAACGCAGCACTGACTAAATCTTTTATTATGCTGCACAGATATATTACTACCAATATTCTGGCCATCACATGCGCGGGTTCAAAACCAGACTGTCTCCAAACATGTTTCTTCCCGTATTCGACGTAACATGTTTGAAAGAATAGCTGGACGTGTAGGGATAGTTGGAACGATTCAAAAGAAAATATTTTAAAGAAATAAGAACGCAGATACACAATTTTGTATGTAGTTTACATACTCATACATCTCGGTTCAAGTGATTTTCTTCTGCACAACTACGTCTATATACATTGGAGCCTTCTTAATACATATTCTGGTAATACAAAATAGTGTTATTAAAACAAAGTGGTTTTCTTTCTCTTTGGAATGAGATGATAAATAAAACGTTAACGATGATGCTCAATAAAAATTATCCTACTCTCAAGACAAATAAATATCTACTTCATTTGTCAGAAGAAGTCATGAAGTTAATATGAACGGTCTGGAAACTTGACCCCCTTGTTGTTTGGCTGTAGTTCACCAAGTTACCGAGAGTATTGTGCGTTTTTGGCGCTGCAATCAGGGCGGTCGGGCTCTAACTCCGCCCACTTTCCTCCCACTAAGATAAACAATTTATCAAAATGTATTTTTTATCAATTTATGAATTAATTCCTTCGCTCACAATCCTAAATCACTGCTCCAGCAATCTTTATTTACTTTATTATGTTAACACTGGAAAAAAGTGGGCGGAGTTTGAGTCCGACTGCCCTGACAGCAGCGCCAAAGATGTAGAACACTCTCGGTAACTTGGTGAACTGCAACAAGAGGGTCAAGCAAATTACATTGGTAGATAGCGAGTGTCCAGACCTGTTCTTGTACGACCGTGGTTCGGAATAAACATCCTAAAAATAAGTTTGCGTAACATTTAGAGTTTTTGTAAACCCCTATTAATGCAAACCTCATTATTACTAATTGCAATAGTTTAGGTCCTTTCAGGTATGTATTAATGAAGGTGACTGTGTTATTTATTTGTTTACATATTTCGACACTTTACGTTTCTGCGAACAGCACGGAGCCTTGGTGGTGGGTGGGGACAGGAGTCTGTCAGAGTCTGTTTATCCGGATATTCCCCTGGAGGGATTTAAGGAAACCCTGAAGAAACGAAATCAGGATGGTTGTAGCCGGGGGTCGAACCCGGAACCTGCCGTATGCAGGGCAAGTGTTCTACCACTGCTCCACCACGCTCGGTTATAACACACACGTGTTTTTAGAGCAGTTCGCATGAGCTATGTAAACGATACCATCAGTGGCTGACACGACTGACCAGGTTGTTGTACCTGGCAGGCCTACAGGGTGGGTTCAGAGTTTCTTGTGAGGGCAGGGTGGATAGCAGCAGGTGTAGGGGAGGGAGAATAAATCACCGCACTTGGGACGTGTTCTGAGTGTGTGGGTGAGGGGTGAGGAGGGTACAGGCTACCGTTACTTGTGGGTACCCATGATCGCCGAGGGAAAAGGCCCAGGAACATGCGAGAGAGATAAAAACAAAGACCACAGAACTGAGCAGCTTGTTAGTCGAGAGCCGTGGCAGTTTGAAGCGCGCGCTCACGGGACGTTACTCTCGCTAAATTAATGAGCCGGCTCCGAGATGCGTCGTGTTTCTGGGTAGAAGGTGGGGGAGGTACAAGGGGGGGGGGAGATAAAAAACACACCGCCGGCCTGCAAAAAGTTTAATTACCTCCTCCAGGCTAAAAACAGTTTTTAGCAGTTTAGCGCGCAAGACGTGACGTACGTTAGCTCGGTATGTGTTTGAAGACCAGATAGCTGGCGCGAACATATATTGTTGCTGCGAGGTGAAGGTGCTACAAAAAATTACGCATGGCTGGGCGTGGCGTACATTTCCACAGATAAGCCTCACAGGGCTGCACACCATGGTGCGTTCGCCGTAAGACGTAACTCGGAGAGACGGAGGATAATAATTGGAACAAATTACTACAAGTTAACGACTTTTCCTAAAACTATATTATATTTGATCTTTGAATGAACTGTGCAATGGGAGTGCATGACTGGATTTATTTGCTTGGACGTACTCCACTGCGAAATAACTGTGTTTTGTTTCGTCTCATCGTTGTCGCAAGTCAACTTAGGTTCCTTTTGTATATTTTTGTTATTTATTTTATTTTCTGTTTGTTCCTTGTTTTATCTGACCAGATTCCAGTTTTGGAATTTCATGTTGTGTATGCATCCTGATTACTAAAGCATACTCCGATTATTTAAGTTTTCTTGTCTTATTTTTATTTTTAGTTTTCTTTTAAGAGTCATTTATTTCGCAATGGAGTATGTCCAAGTAAATAAATCCAGTTATATTATATTTTAAAAAAAAAACACCGTTTGAAAACAATATTAATTTGTTTTTTTGAGTGAGTGGCAATGTTGCCTCAATCCACTTTATAAAATTACGATCGTTCATCCCTGCAAAGTAATTCATTATACAATATTACATAAAGAGACCGACGTTGGCACTCGCCTCCCACCAAGGCGATCAGGGTTCGATTCCCGACGCGGTCGGCCCCGGGATTTTCGCGTGAGGGGATCATGCCGGATGATGCCGCCGGTCAGCAGTTTTCTCAGGGATTTCTGTTCCCTCTCCCCTTCATTCCGGCACCGCTCCATACTCACGTCATTCCACCCGTCACCAGTGCTAAAGACCTAGATGTTCATTGGCGACTAAAATCTCTTCACTCATTCACGTTATATAAATAAATTATAACGCCGTTGTAACTGACATTCGTGAGGTGTTTTACGTTTTGTTACAGGAATAATTAATAAAGTTCCTTCATCAAAATACTACATCTTTTCCATAAAACCATCTTACCTTACTATAAATGTTGCTTCTTTTTTATTTTCAATATGTACCATTGCAGTAATTGAACATAGTCAGTTGCCTTACTATAAATAACAGAAAGCATTTATTAAGACGTGGTATTTCTTTTCACCATAATCTGGCAACATCGCGATATAGTGCAGTGCAAACGTTATAACAAGTCTGTTAAAGCGAGATCTTAACAGAAAAACATTCCAACTGAGCGCCTGATTCTTCTATCAAATTCCGGGACTGCAAGCAAGGGAGTCAAAAACATTAAGGGCCTCGCCTATCATGCGCTTAAAATGTGTTGCAGCGTGTTCGTGAATACTTTGTTTTTTTTTTTTTTTTTACGAAACTATTCCACATTTACCCACTGTGTATGAAAAAAAAACACTTCAAACGATGACTGAAGGGTGGTTTCAAAGCATCACGTCAATTAGAAAATCATTTCGGAGCCCCTAAAACTGTTAAAACAGCTTTCCCAACATGTTATATGTGGAAAACTACTTCGTGTGCAACTACTATAGGAAATGGACTTTCCTTAAGCCTTTCAACCAATAAAATGTGAGGTGACCACTGAAAGTGTCAGCCAGGCGACTGATATGAGATATCATTGCACGCCGTGTCAGTTACCTGCGCTAAGAGGCTAGGGTAATGCGTGAGGTCCGGGCTGGGTCGTCCTTATTGCTTCCACACTTCTAGGACCGGAGCGTGTAAAATACCACAACCCAGGTAAGAGCCCTCGCCTGCGCTTCAAATGTACACTGAAGAAAAAAAACTTTCCTAAATGTTTAGGAAGTAATTAACCTAAACGCAGTATGCGACATCTACCATACTTCCGCCTTGTAAATATAGAAACTTTTACACTTGTTACAATACAAGTCTGGTAACTTTAGTATAGACTTGATAGTTCTATAAAAAGTGTAGTATTGCTACCATGGATGTCTGGGAAACTATTCTACCATACCTACTTTCTTAGCGCTCCTATACGCACGTCTGGTAAATTTACTAACTATTTTTATATTGTGTTGCAGCGAGCTACGAGTGCCGTATCTAAAAAAAAAAACTGATATTAAAATTCCAAGAACCAAAACGAGTGTTAGCCTTTGAACAACGCTGCCCCATAAATAAAATAATTGGTCACTGCGTAATGTCTTGTAGGGAAAGGATAACAGTAAAGCACTATAAGCCAGTTAAGTGACTTGCACGGAGAGGCGATAATGCATTATGTACGCCGGTCAACGACAACCTTAGCGCTCCATAGATTTTCTGACACACACACCCAAACATGGTCTACCTAGGGAGAGCCCTTAATACTGCCCCTACCTGCGTGTTAGAGGTTCTAAAGCGACGGAGCTATAAGGGTGACACAGAAGCGCGCATCAAATGCCGCATTGAACCTACAAGCCAGCACTGAACTATGGTGTAAAGATTCCCACAGGTCCAATTTTACTATAGGACATTAAGCATTAATTGTATAATTTTATTGGTGGAAATTATGTAGCAATGTCGAGTGTAGGTCTCGTGAGTTTCATACACATCCGGTTAGTACATTTTGAAGTACGACAGTCTGAAGTGGACGTTTTTAGTTGTGTTGGAGAGCTTAGAAACGACCACAATATTGTATTTGTGGGCAGCATAGTTAAGAGCCTAAAGCTTGTTTCTATAGTTAATTTTTTTTTAATCCGATAGATTTTTTTTTCATATACGGCAGTCTGGGAAACCCAATTTTTGCCCATTTTGATTGGCCCGAAAATTACGTTTCTAATTAACGTGCCAAATTTTTGGAGCTATAAATACATATTTTAAAGTATTTGCTCCTTTCGTAGATATACAAATATAATTTGCGTTTATTAATTTCGTCACAAAAAGAACAGCCGTAACTCGCTGCAACGGGTTTGAAGTACAGGTAGGGAGGCCCAGTATCTTTATATTTACGTTTGAGGCACGGAGGCGGGGAAGGCGATAAGTCGAACATAACACGTCCCTTCAAACACTTCATCGCCTCTAGGCGCGGAGGACTAAACTAGCGTGCAGTGTACTCGTAGAAACAGTTTTACAATGGGACTTCAAGCGATGACACTGTTGTTTTATTTGTGGAAAGTATGAAATAAATTCCAATGCAGGTTTCTAGGGCTTAGTTTTAGGATTACGATCGACATTTTCTCAGCTACAGCAACGTGAAAAAGCCATTTGTATCACTTTTGAGGAGCTTGGGAATAATGGTTTTAAGAAACGGACGGCATATTTTAAATCATAGGGATACAGTTTGAAGTGTGTCTTCTTTTCGCAGATAAATGCATTAGAAACATTTGTAATAGAAATACAATAGAAGATAGTTTCCGTGCCACGATATAGCACGCCTCACGCGTCCGGCCTACTATCTCTCAATGCGTGTGTGTCTAAATGCCGCTGACCTCGTCTCGTGAGACCAACAAACCGTGGCATAGCGCAGTCCGGCAGATGTTTATTTCTCGCATGTCCACGTGACACATGTAGTAACCAGGTCGTTAAGCACGGCTCGTTACGCCCCCTGCAGCGATCATTAACGTGGATACTCGAGATGGTTTCAATTAACAAGTGCGAGCAGGTGCGTGGAGAGCAACAGATTTCTCTAATTGGCGGAAACATTAAGACGCGAGAAGGCGTGACGGCGTGTGCAAACAAGATTCTGCGGAATATTTCACGGCTCGTATGTTTGCCCACAGCATATAAGTGCGCGTGTGCTGACAGACGCGAGCTTCGTTATTCATTTGTCGTGTTTAATGCATAACAACTGCAAGTTAACAGTATATCTCTATTACACACACGTCCCTAGCAACTCTATTATTAAAAATTACTTAATTTTGCTGTGCTGCTGATCATTACTCTGAGAAGGTGATTTATCGAGAGAAAAGTTGATTGTAAGGTTTCAGGGTAGCATCTACGTACTTGACGTTCTTAGTTGATTATTCGTGTTTTCCCATCAGACCGGGCCAATCAGACTTCTGGTAAACCACAACTGAACATTTGTTATTCTTCTGCTAACTGTTCAACTGTAATTGCCCAATGATATGAGGTATAAGAAGCTACAATGTTTTGGAAAACATTGTGGCACTAGATATGTATGCAATTTTCTACTCTCTCTCTCTCTCTCTCTCTCTCTGTATCGTTCTGTAATCATTCTTTTTACATTAGATTTATTTTCTGGTACCATTTGTATTGTTCATACTACATATACTATGAAAGTAACAATGTATTGTATAGAAGGTATCTTGTAGCATTGTTTTGTTGGTCTTCCATGCCTTCCTATACCGTTCATCCTATTGCGATGAAACTATAGTGAGATGTGCGTGCGTCCGTGGAGGCTTCAGGCAAAATAAATAGGAAGGGGTGTGAGAAAAACGGGGTAGATGGCCAGAATTGGGTACTTAAAAATTTTAGTGAAAAAAAAAAAAACCTTTGGTGAGTTGTGCGTGTGATCGCAAAGGTTTCTGCAAAAAAAAAAAATAACACCATTTTGAGGAAGGGGGACAAAACGGAGAAAAAAGTCTGAACAAGGTGTCCAAATTATTAAGTCGAAAAATAAAAAAGAGGGGCAGCTGTTTTCTTATAAAAGGTACGAATTTCCGTATTGTTTGAACAACCGCAAAATACATGCGATGAAACCTGACGTCCTTGTTTTAACATAACAGAGTTTCTGTGTCAGTCTTATCAGCGTTTTTTCTCAATGGTGGAGGAAATATGTGACATTTATATTTCAAAGTGTGCGTTGTCCGCTTCTTTTGTTTGTTTTGCTGTAAGAAATCTAAGCGGAAAGTAAGGATGTAAAAGTGATTGGAGAAGAATTAACAATGACTGTTAATTTCCACAGTGAAAACCTGGATACAAACACAAGTGATGGCAGTAAGGGTGGACGATATGGTGGCAAAATATAATATACTCTACTGCATTATGGTGTTGAAGGGTTCCCGAATTAATAGTCAGTGCTAGGGACACGTAACAAATGTCTGTTAGCATTAATATGTTCTGCAACGTTTAAATTATTCATATTCAAGTATTGCAACTATATATCGTTCAGGATGAAGTGAACACTAAGAATTTAATCTCCCAAAAGTATTACTGCAAATAATTTATCATTAACTACAGTCCGCTTACTGCTTGTCTGTTGGGAAGTGAAACTACGAAACATATTTCCGTGTATTTTCCTATTTCAATAGAACAGTGCTGAAACAAAATCAACAGAAATCGACATAGCAATTGTATTTTATGTAATTAATAAACTATTTTGTCAAACTACGTAGGTTCCTACCGACTGCACAATATGTCTTATACGCGTAAACATCAAGTGACATGTCCAGAGAGGTTAGACATTTACCGTCGTTAACTGCTACGAGCGGAAATATACTCAGCTCAGCAGGGCATTTTTTAGTGCTCACTTTATTCCGAACCGCCTATAAGAAGATATTTGACTCTCATTACAGTCGAGCCAACACTGCACTTGTTAATATATCAGGAACAGTAAAGTGCTTGCTTGGTGGCAGATGGCAATGATGAGTACTATGTTCCAAACACAACTGCAGCTAACAGTAAATAAATAACTATACATCGTATAAGAAGGATACCCGACAGTCAGGATATCGCATCCAGGATGCAGGTTTGCTACTGAACGTCCGTAGTCATCGGCTTGTCCTGGAGGATGTCATGGCATGAGGCTATGCAATGGAGAAACGCCGGAACGAAAAAGGTGGGAGGAACAGAAGGTCCCCGAGAAAACCCGCCAACCAATGACATCGGCCGGCACGATTACCACTAGCGGAAATCCGGGGACCGACCCCACAGGGAACCGAGCCCAAATCGACTTGGTGGGAGACAAGCGTGCTATCCACTGCGCGAACCGCGGCCCCTTTCAAACAGTAAACATGGCTGGTAATAAACAGAGCACACTGAATACTAAGCTGTAAATCACTGCAGTTCAGGACAAAATTACCGTTTAATGCATTACGTGCACAAGTTTGTACAGTTTATATTGGGACTGAATGTGTTTTTGTTCTTTGTGCTATTATAGTGATTCAAATAGTAGAGTTAAAAAAATATATATTTTTCTTTTTTCACGTATTTATGTGCAGGGATGGATCCGTAATCAGACTTGAAACAGTCGTAAATGTTATAATTTCGTCGGTTTTCCCTCTTCTTTCCCTTCAGAGAGAAGTAACGAGAGCGCGAGAGAACTAAGGGGGTCGCTATTGTCGCAGTGCCTAGGACATTAGCGTCCCACAAAGGCAATCCAGGTTCGATTCCCATCCGGGTCGCCAGGACCCGCGTGTGGCAGTGGTGATGTACGATGCCGTTGGTGGGAGTTTTTTTTCGGGGATATCCCTTTTCCCCACCCTTGCTTAAGAACTTTCTGGGGGAAAAATCATAATTTTATATTTCTATAAACGAGTATTAGTTTTGCAGACGTTACTTGCGAATGCAATTTCCTCTTACAAAATTCAGCGTAGTCCGTTTTTCCGTAATTGTATTGTAAACTCAAAACATGCATGCTTTTGTTTCATTCACACAGCAAAATCCAATTAACATAATAAAATTAATCAATTTATATTGCAACTACAGGACGTGGGCTACGCCTGAAGTTTATAAAAACTCGTTACATAATATCTGTATATTTTTTTAATTGCTAATACGTAGAAGCAAAAAGTTCCAGATTTCAATTTTTTTTAATGCAAAAATATTTTGTAATGTATGTCTATATACTTTAAGGCATAGCCTATGGCATCCAGTTTCAATATGAGTTATTTCACTTCATTATGTTTATTGTTCCTCGCGGTGTGCATGAAGTAGAAATATGCAAATTATGACTTTAAAATCCCAATTTGGGAAAAACTGGCTGAGTTAACTTTTTAAGAGGAAAATGTACTCCCGAGCAATGCCTGTACAACAAAACTAATTCATACAAGCACACAATTATGGTTTTCCCCACTTGATCGACCTTAGGTTTACCTCATTCAAGACCTCAAGGTCAGGTAAGTGGGCCTTACATCTGGTCGACAGCGAGGTCGTTAGAGACGGGCCTCAATGTTATAGTAACCGTAGCTTAGTATCTTCACTTCATACCGAGCGTTGGACTTGCCTTATGGAGGACCCGGGTTCGATCCTCGGCTACGCCAGCCTGATTTCGGTTTTTCATGGTTTCCCGAAATCACCGTAGGTGAATGCTGGTATGGTTACTTAACAAAGACTCCTCTCCCAGCTGCTGTCATTGTACCAAGTTGTGTCACCGTCTATAATGACCTCGCTGTCAACGTGACGTAAAGTCCACTGACCTTACCATCTTCACATCATAGAAAGTGTTGGATGAGGGAAATAGCAGGGGAGGATGTATTAAAGTTCGCAGTCTTCCACGGCCGTAGCTTGTAGCTTCTAGGCTTCTATGCTGTAGCCGCGTCTCTGCAGAGACTCAGAAAGGTAACAGTTACAGCTGTTGCAACTCTACTCTGAAGATGGAGGCTGCAGTTCGGAACATCGGGAAGAAACACGACAGTGACGCGGCTACAACCTTGAATCCTAGAAGCTAGGGGAGGATGTAGTTATTTATGACGTAGGACATGGAGAGAGTTTATGAAGGGAGCCTGCTGGGACAGGTAGAGAGGGAGATAGGCGGTCTACAGGCTAAGTGGACTGAAACAAGAGGTGGAGCAGAACAGGTACTGAAGTCTTAGCTCGCAGGACAGCGGCTGTACGGTCCTCGTTCCAAGTGGTTGGTTTCACGAGGATCTAGCCAGTGATGTGACGACCGTGAAGTTATGGCATGTCCATGTCCAGAGATCCAGCCAACTTCAGTTCACAGTCATGCTTCTCTGACGTCAGTGAGGGCTAACTTCTTTACTTTTAGTGGCATGGTAGGGTTTTGAAATGCATCCGAGTGGCAGAGCAAATATATATATTTACTACTTCTCTACATTTATTGCCCAAACGTATTTTTAGGACACTTCGGCATGTGACAAAACAGCGAAATATAAATTTCATATGTTTCTGCGAAAAGGCGTAAAAAAAATTGCACAACAATCGTTTTAAAAAAATTAAAGTCACATGTAAAAGTTTACGACATGAAATGAGTACTGCAGTCGGAGCAATAATGTATTTATATATCACCTAGTGTATTTATATTATGTACGAAGGCCGTTCAAAACAAAGCTACGGATCACGCTCGTGGGCAGCGAGTTTCTGCACTCGGCGTAAGTTTTACCAACTGATTACTTAAAAAAAAATTACTTAACTACTCGACAAAAGGGATGTATAACTAAGTTACGTGACGCACGCAGCTGAAAGAAAGTAGGTGATTTTTGACATTTTAGTCATGATTCTGGAATGTCGTGAGTTTAGTGTTGTTTGTTTCTCTTGCGTCGTTTTCCTTGCGCATCTTTCATTCCCCCTCCTCCCCTCCTCTCTGACTTTTTGAAATCAAACATATTTTGTGGTGTTCTCCATTTACCAAATGTTTACGAAAAAATTTCACAAATATTGTACGTTCCGCGAATAATTTAAGTATTTGTTTAGTTTCGTCATATATACTATTAGGTTAAAATTTTTCAGAATATTTTATGCACTGGATATTCTTTATTAATAAAAGATAATAATTGTAGGCATTAGGTGGCTTGCGACTCTTCCGTTAAGTTAAATGAATCGAAGGCTGATGAAACCGACGAGCAGGTAGAGTGAATGAGTCAGTACGAGTTTCTCCGGACATCCTTTACAGAACCGTCATGACCTACTCTCTCAATCTGAACAGGTTTCATTCTCGTCGCTACTTGTACCTGCTATGACTTGACGTAGCGTAAGCCAGGGCGTAAGATGTTGACTACATATAACTAGGGAAAAGATTATGGACTGATAATTAGTTGAAGAGGTCGCCTGTGAAGCATTTTAAATGAGCTACAGTATGTTACGAAATACGGTGCTTTTTTTTTTGCTAAGCTATTTCACGTGTTCCCTACGTGCTAATTTAAAAAACGTACTTCAAACATGTTGAATGTCCCATTGCTAATAACGGTCTTTTTATACTGACGTATCACAAAATTTATCAACTGGTTCTATGTCAAACTAGGATATAATAAATAGTTCATTGAGCTTTATTTCATGGCTTCCGGTCAGTACAAACACATAGTCACAGCTTACAGTCCTGTAATAAAAATGGTCGATGATAAGCTAGCACGCTAGCCATTGAACTAACGTGCAGTCTTCTTCACCAATATCACAGATTATTTATGAATACAGCAGTGAAATAGCTGTTATGCCAGCAAACTGAGTATCACACGCCAGTAAAATGGCTTCGCTGGCCAGCAACAGGGCGGTGACGCCAACCTCCAATCAGAGTAAGACATCTGCTTGCTAACTTGTAGCCAGGCTGATGTTATTACTACTACAGGTTTGAAAGCTTGGAAATGTTGGTTAAAAGTTCTGCATTCGTTATTTAAACGCATCACTCTGAAGTAATAATCTCAGTGCATAGATTGAACCGTGCTATCCTCTTGCACACACATCGCCTCTAGTTCAGAGTTCTGCGTATTCATTTTTTGTTTAGGGATTCATTTATTAGTTTGCCTGATTTTTTAAGTATTTTGTATATGAATTTTGTCTTCCTTTGATATTTGGGTATTTTCGTATATAGCCTTATACTTGTTTCAATAGCTCTGTTGTACTTACTCAGTACTACAACGTGACAACTACTAACACATATTAATCAGGAATTTGCAAAAGGTGCCAAGTCCAAGTGAGTAGAATGCTGGGAAACAACAAAAAAAATTACTATAGTGGATCTGGGAGTGAAACTGGTCATCAGTAATTGATAACTTGAAAGTACAGTGTGCGTGGAATAATATGAAACATAACTGACATAGACACGCATTTATATTTTATGTTTTAGAAATTAATAATGTTATTGGAAATGGCATCTTTTAAAAAATAAGTAGCGTTTTTTCCTAACATTGGCACATATAACATAATGTCTTGAGTAGATATTAGTGCAATGTAGGTATATTCTAGTGAAAAACTAATAATATGATACATAGAAACATATTTTGCAAACACAACACCACCCAGTATCTTTTACCCATAAAGCAATGTTATGTATTGCACTATCAGAGAAAGCACAATGTCTGTGGTGTAGATTATTGGAACCTTAGTATATGCTAGTGAAAAAACTACAAAGTCACATTGACAATTATTATTCAACTACAATCATGTAGGTCATAAACAAAATGATGCGCTATTGGCACATTCATGAACTAGTCCGTTTAACTTATTTATTGTATAGGACTGGAGTTCTTTTGCTGCTGACAGCCAAGAGAATGCTTTGGATAGTCGAAATCTCGTATAACCTGAATTTTCTCCCTTTTGCAAATTCCCGATTCATATGTTGTGTGTACTCGGAAGTTTACAAACAAAAAAAAAATGGTCTGATGTGACAGTAATAACAGTGTTGTAGTGATTGTTGTAGACAAGACGGTGTTGTCTCAAGTTCTCATGTCACCGCTAACAGCTTATATTATACGAGTGTGCATACTTGTAACTAGGTGTAGTAGCGAGGTCGACGACCAGAGGTGACTCTGAACCTGCTTGCCCACGCAGACACTGCGCTAGCCTGAGGGCGCCTACACTATAAAAAATAGTTAATTTGTCACACGTCCGTATAGGAGCACTAAGAAAGTAGGAATGGTAGAATTGTTTCACATACATCCATGGTAGTACTCTTAAACTTTTTATAAGACAGTCAAATGTATACTAAAGTTACTAGACCTGTAACAATTGTAAAAGTTTTCATATTAACAAGGCGGAAGTATGGTAACTGCCCCATAATGTGTTTAGGTTAATTACTTCCTAAACATTTTTGGAAGATTTTTACAGTGTACATACACAGTACAGGTGTCCAGGAACATGGCCGCTGCAAGAATGAGGGGGGAGGGGGTGGCAAAAGTGGAAGAGTGGTTGAATGGGGCTCCGGCCACTTGCCCTGAACTCTGAGAAAATATTACAGTCTTTAATTTTCCAGGTGTAAAATACGTATGTATTAACAGTATGTTAGTATGTTTATATCGTTGTAAGGATCTGTAAATTTAGCTAGGAAAAACCGTTTTTAAGACATTGTGAAAAACTATTTTGTCCACACCCATTTAGAACCTATATACTACATCTCGCTGCTGATGTACAGTACAGTCATAGCTAGGTATGTTGGCAACATTGTTCTATAAACCATTAATGACCGTGACCGCTCTGATTTTCTTTCAGTCGGAACACAAACGAGCATGGTCGTGGTCTAGGAGCACTCTAGCACAGAATGTGAACGAGAATATTTTTGCTGCAAGTTTTGGACATACGTCCATATCACTTTTTTTTTGTGTGTGGAATGTTTCCTGAAAGTTTGGCCGTACCTTTTCGTAACATCCTGCAGAGCCCGCACTCGTAGTCCAAAGCAACAGTGCGACAATTTCGGGAAACAGTGGAAAACCGAAATCAGGATCGTCGGAGCAGTGGATCGTACCCGAGTACTCTCGAATACTAGTCCAACGTGTTACCTTGCACTACTTCGCACGGTGAAATTCAAGTTGGTTGCATATTCCCGTACACATTCCTTGCAAGATAGAGGAATGTCTGTGCCACTTGGCTCACAACTCTCATACGTGTGACGGCCCTGTCTCTGCACTAGATGCAAGTGCGCCCCTCGAACAAAGTGCACTCTTCACGCAAGTGCACTTACACCACTGTGCTATGCCATTGCCTACTGCGAGTCAACCACGTGTCCTACCTTCTTCAGCTATGACGTAATCTGCTCAACAAGACACAGAAGCTATTAGACGTGTCCTCAATGCAGTGGCCTACAAGAAGCACTAGACGAGTTCTGTCGAGTGCGTTCAACAAACATGATCATTTCTAGTATGAAGAAGAGAATTCTGCCGGTCCAATGCCCTGACTGCTAGACTCCTCCGTCATATGCACACTTACTTCATCGTTAGGGACTTAAAAGTTTCCGGAAAAATATTTTTGCACCACTTCGTTCCAAAGCCTTTCGTGCACTTCTGTAGTTCAAATCCATTGTTATTGGCGGATTGCATTTGTGGACAGAGGTCTCTCAATTGACTGGGTCAACCACAATAACGTTATTGCAACACCACATGTCTGTGATTAGTGAGTAGAACTACAAAAACACATGATAGTTAAAACATCCAATTAGAACTGTAGATGTGCACGTAAGGCACTAAAACAAACTGGGGCAAAATTATTTTAGCGAAAAGTTCGTGGGCCTACTAATATCAGAAGATGTAGAACAAGCGAACGACAGGTTGTCGGTAAGGTCTGCACCTAGAAGAGAACGCGAAATTCGCAGGTCTCTGGTAATCGATTATGACAGTTGCGTGTATAGGAATAAATCTAGCCCAGATGAATCTGCGAAACCCAAGCATCTTTAAGAAAAGGTAGATCCAGTGATTTGTTGTGTAAAGAATTTTGCATCAACTTGTTGTTCCATTGCCTTTCGTGCACATCTGTACTTTTGCTTTATGGTTATTGGCAGTGTATCGTTGTGATTTTTGAACGATTCTTGCAATGGGTTCTATTTATAAAAATAACAGTTATTTTTGGAAATACGCGGTTGCCGTATTGCAGTAAAGCTCACAGTGAAACAAAAAAACAAAGGAAGAAACCCCAGTAAGCTTAATTCTTAAGTAGACTGTAGACGACGCAAAAAGCAAACAAAAGACAGAAAAAAATATTTAAAACAAAAAAGAAAATGGGGTGTGTGGAAAATACAGCAAACGAATGAACGATGATAACACAAATAACGGGAGACACGAATTGATGTGAACACAGACGAGACTCAACACAGACAAAGAACAGATAAAAAATAGGCTTCTGAAAGATGTGTATCGTTGCTGAGACACGTCAAGTATTTGACTGCTGTGCCAATGCCGGCAAGGTCACTGACTTGAGAAGCACGTGTCTGCGATATGCAGTCAGAACACCAAGAAGCTGAGGGTTGAGAATGTCCAACCACAGAGTTACAGACGTGCTCTAAGGCGTTGTAAACAAGTCTCGGGCAATCAGTGGCGCTGAGTGTATAATATAAGCAGCTAGGCTATGAGATGTAAGTGCAGGAAGGGGCAGGCGGGGTGATAGATACGTTGTTTAGGTCGAGAACCCGGCTGTGGGTGTCTGGACAACTAGGAAGTAGGTCGCACAGTTACACTGCCCTGTCCCTGAGAGGCGGATGTCGTGCGTATCGCCCGCACATTCCACTGCCCGTCGACACCTACACTCATCCTTACATATACTAGGTTAACTCTACTAGGTTAGAAACAAAATGTGTTTTCTTGTGATAGAGTTAGACACGGAGAACGTTTCTGCTGCTATGTTCACTGCTATCGCTGGGGACCATAAAAATACGAAACTGTCGTAAAATTAAAATTAAATAGACTTGGAAATAATAGAAGTAATTTATCTTACTTTTAAAGAGAAAATTAACCAATTTCGCTTCTTGAAAGATCAAGTTTATGTAACTTAAAATTCAGGAAAACGCTGCGATTGGTCAGGTTGCAAACGTTACCGATACCAGCGCTCAAGCGGCAGAAAATTTCCCTGTGCCAAACTTTTAACATTGATCTTCCTAACCGTAGTAGAGTTAACATTACCTCCACTCTCCTAAGTCCTCTACGAAAAAGTAGTAGGCATAATCTACTCGATTCTGGAGAATAATTATTTCGCTAGTGTTTTGTTCTGTATAAATGAGGCGGGCGGCCGACTACGCTGGGGATAGAGCAGGACATTGAAAAACTTGTGGGTCTGCGAGCTAGATAGAGTCTTGGTAGCGATGCTCGGGAGGCGAGGCGGTGTGAGTGGTATACAGAGTCTGGGCTGTATATTCGTGTGTGGAATGAGGGGTTTATGGTGGAGTGATGAAAGAAGATTGTTGAATTTAGAGCGTGATATTGTGAAATAGACCCTTTAAGAGACAGAGACTGGCGTCATTTGTAAACAACCGTTATTTTTTTTTACTAAAAAAACCAAATTATAACTTATTCGTCTGGTGGTGTAACAATATAACGTACTGTAAATCTTACCCACACACACATGTATATATATATATA
>PNEQ01006527.1:7100-43695 GCA_003012365.1 Medauroidea extradentata
TATATATATATATATATATATATATATATATATATATATATATATATATATATATATATATATATATATATATATATATATATATATATATATATATATATATATATATATATATATATATATATAGCAGAATAAAAAATAAGTACAGCGTTTAATAATGAGAGTTGTAAAGTACGCATAATACAATCTGAAAAAAAAAAAATGAGAACTACCTTAGAAAGGAAGAACAAGTATTTTACTGAAGTTATGAAAATGCAGGGAAATTAAGTACAATACGTCCAATTTTGCGGAAATGAACAAAGTTGTGGTTTTGTACCTTTAAATAAGTTACGAAGAATTTGGATCATGATAATGTATTATTGTAAGTAATCTAAGACGAGCATAAGAATATGAATTTATAATGATTGCCAGAAGGAGAAATTATAAGCCATTTCCCCATCGCATGAGGTTTCCCCGTTTCTCTGTAAGTAGTTTTTTTTGTAAATATAATCTAATACCATACCATTTAAATGTATAATGTATGCTTTCACCCCAACTGCTGTTTTATGAGCGTGCGTGCAGACAAAAGCGAGGCCACGTTTGTTTAATTTCAAAATTGTTTATACTATGTTCTCTTATAAGTGGCGCCCGATATAACTGCAGTTAACTGAAGAAGATATACGCTTCTTTAATGTTAGTTTAGCGTTTCTCTCGTTTTCATTCCAGTTTCATCAAAATAACCTAGACGACGCGCTGTGCCACATTTCAATCTACCTGTACTTCTTCCCATTAACAAAGGAAATGTGTGTGTGTCTCTCTGGTTCTGAAACCAGATTCCTAGTCGCCAAGGCCCTTGTCTCATGCATTCTACACGTTCAACATACCAGCAATAACACCCGTATATCACGTTTTGCCTAATTTTTATTTAAGTTTCTGTTATAAGTTATATCGGAGTAAATAAACTATACCTACCGAATTGTGTGACAAACACGCAAGGGCCAAATTAAAGTATTGTTTAACTGAGGTAATTTATTTCATTCCCATAGTTAAGAGTGAATTGTAGAATTAGGAGTCGAAATGTTCCTAAATTAAAAAAAAAAAAAAAAAATTATAACAGATTTTCAGAATATACCTACTTTTTTAACTATCACACAATTATAACATACGTTTTATTGAAAGACAGCCAAACATGTACATTTCTTCCTTGGAAAGAATACGTATGTAATTTGCAAAAGATGGTGTATAGGCGGCTCGGAATAAAGTGAGCATTCAAAAAAGCCCTGTTAAATTTCACTTTGCAGCCAATTCGTATCTATCCGCGCGTAACGTCCTAACGACTGGAAATGTCTAACCTCTCTGGACACGTCACCTAATGCTTGCGCGTTTAAGATAAATTGTGCAGTCGATAGGAACCTATATAGTTTAACAAAAAACGTTTATTAACTGTGTAAAACATTTCTATGTCAAATTTAGTTCATTTTATTTCAGTATTGTTGTATTTAAGTAGGAAAATACACACGGAACTACTTACTGCAATACGCTACCAACCATACAAGCAGTAAAGTAACTATTGTTAACATTGAATTATATGAAGCAACGGCTAGTGATTTTTTTCCCATGTTAAATATTCAGTGCTCACTTTATTCCGAACGACTTATATCATAGTTAATCTGAAATGAATGTGTAAGTTGTTTGTTCAATTAGCTAAGTAAGTATAAAAAGTCTACAAAATTTCTATTTATTTTTATATATTGCATTCGAAATTAATTTTTTGGGTTAACGGAAATGCATTATATTCATTTGAATAGAAAATTTTATGTAAAAAATAATAATTAGTAAAATAATACTCAGAAAATATATTTTAACAACAAGCGTGAACATTTCACTGCGGAACACCAAAACACAGAAACTGCACGTAAAATCACAAATAATCTGTACTTTGCTCTAATTTTGAAGCTGTTTATCAGTAAGGTGAATGCAGTTACAGAACTGCAGGTACAATATAAGGGCGGTGATAATCTTATGTGAAAAACAATTGTTTGGTCAAAACACTTTAACTGATAATATTTTTGCACTGTCTCTTAATTTATATCATAAATACTACGTACTATCTATTAATTTGAATGGATTAAATATGGCAATTTTGCGTATTGGTGGTACAGTATTATGTAGGCCAATGTTGGCAGTCCTGCATAAAGAAGAGAGCTGATCTACCCTCAGAGTATTCGGAAACTCATCGCTGAATGATCGAAACACAATTGTAAACTGGTTGAGAAAATTTTTTGAGATAAGGTTGACGATTTTATTTGAACACGTTTTGTTATGAATTAAATATAATAAATCTGCTATTTTTAATAGTTAACAATAATAATTTGAGACTGAGTACTGCGTTTAATATATTAAATATACCGTTTAGTAATTTGAACACACAAATAAAATGAAACATTTTTGCAGTGTCTGCACATTTTAAAACTTAACCAACGTTATTTGCTAATTCATTTCGTAATTTTACTTTATTTGACTTCACCTTTCACAACATTCGAGTATGTTTGAAACGTTTTTACCAGACTGTGTTAAAACAATCACCGACTGATGTTTTGGTTCAAAGCTACCACATCCACTAGTATTTAAAACTTACTGAACCTATGGATACATAGATTTAACCATACTCGTGAGAAAATTATTTTTCAAACATGTGGTTTGTCTTTATTGTATTACAGGTTATAAAATAAGTCAGTTGCATCTTATCAACAAGTTTAGGACGGGGTATTTACAGCGTCTAGTTGCGCTGTAGTTTGTAGCTGGCAACATTTTTGTTTTATTATTATTTTATTTATTTATTTATTTTTATTTTTTAGAAAAATTTGGACGCAAACCCGAGCATTACCGTAGGACGGAGTTCTGTCCACAAAAGCTAGCATAAATTAGATTCCTTACCAACACAAGTGCATCTAGTGGATAAAATGATCTCTTGCCAAACAAGTTACATTGTACTTTAAGAAATGTAGCAGAATTACTGTCAGTTAAAAATTCTACGCCAATAAAAATGCAAGATGTATGTATCGTTTTCCAGTTTCGTACTTCATTTATATTTGGTGCAAAATTAACTGCTTGGCTGAGAAAGAAAAATTTATATTTCTCGTCTTGTAATATGACTGCCGACGTAGGGGAAAAAAAGCCCTAACTTCGCTAAATTGCGGACGGTAAGTTTGACGGATTTGTGGAAAGTATGTTGGTGAGCCTTGCACAAATAGC
This sequence comes from Medauroidea extradentata, assembly GCA_003012365.1. Classification (NCBI taxonomy): domain Eukaryota; kingdom Metazoa; phylum Arthropoda; class Insecta; order Phasmatodea; family Phasmatidae; genus Medauroidea; species Medauroidea extradentata. The sequence continues at coordinate 10,335 of PNEQ01006527.1, forward strand.
AGCACTGATCTACTTGGTTAGAACTATTATGTTACAGTGTTATAAGTTTGATTAGGGACAATTTCTTCCACTGATTATGTTAATGTTTGTAAGGGGAGTTACTTCATGTTCGCATTTACGGAGAAATCATTGTCCTTCAGGAATGTTCGGTTCCTCACTCGAAGTTTCCTTCGTAAGTGCCAGCATGAACATGCATGCACAAGTATGTCAGCATAGCTTGTCCCGTGTCAAACTCGTCGAAAGAAATTAGATTATCGGCCTAACCTTTAGTAACTTAGAATTATCTTTATCTCTATAGCCACAATTTTGTGGCGAAAAGATTTCTGCCGCAGTTCGTTTTATTACCATGTGTGCACATCTTAGACTTTGTTTGATGCCCAGTGATTAGATGTTACCCTCTCACTAGGCTTGGGTATCTATTAGCAAATCCCAGACGTGTGGTGTCCCAATAATCTTATTTTGATTGGTACAGTGAAATGAGGGACGTGTATGAACAAATTCACGCGGACAATAACCATGAAGCAGATCTGCCAATGTCCATTAAGTTTGTTCACAAGGCAAAAATGCATTATTTTGTTTTATGTTTGCACGAAATAAGCCCGGTTTCATCAACCTCTGTTAAGCATTTAACTTTGTTAAAGAGGATAAACAAAACAATCAACACATTAAATTTCATCTGTAAGTCCTTTTTAACAAGCGTTAAATGCTTAACGGAGGTTGGTGAAACCGACGTATAGCATTTGTTGACGATACTTATGAAAACATTTTCCACTCGTAATTTTTTTCTAACTCACAAAGTTTCCTCATAGAGGCGTGTCAGAGGTTTCAGGTTACGGGAACACAGGAATAACTGAAACGAAGTGGCTTACTAGAATTAAATAATTTGTGCTAATATGAAATATTATTGGGCGTATGCTAAAATATTTAACTACACGCAACTAAGTTAATTTGTCTTTTTAAACATTGCCATGAATGAAGTTAACTGTCATCATTTTCAGTCTTTTTTAATGAAAAATAATATTTCACAGCGTGTTTTTAAATATTTTAGCGTATGCAATATCTAATTTCAGTATAAATTATTTCATTCGAAGAAGTAATTTGGTTTTTGTGATTCCTGTGTTCTCGTAACTTGCAAATGTTGTGTTTGTCGTGCCGCTTCGAAAGCAAACAAATTTTAGAAGCGGAAAATGTAGTTGCAAGTAACTTATATAATACGAACACAATGCCGTACTAATATAAAATTGTGTATTTCTGCCACGTGAACGCCCTTGAAACAAAATGGCGCTACAATCTTTGCTCGATAAACTCCGGAGTCTACTTTCATCCAGTGAATGAAACGTCTCTCGAGCAAGTACTGGCCAGATAGCGGACATTACAAACTACTTACACCTGAATATTCGACCACTACGTCTTATCCGACGCGTGCATGAAACACCAGTATGCCGCTTAATCGATTACAAATTTCCTTTTGAGAGCCATGCGGCTGTTTCATCCGTAATGCTCCGGGGAGACATCCTGTAATTGGATCCGGAACCCTTCAGATGGTTGGTAGCCCTGGAGGAGGAGAGGCTGTGTTCACAGTGTAAAATTGGCTGCGCCGAGAGGTATTTTCGACACCATCACGAATATGGAGTATCTGAAGGGCAGACGAGCAAAAAATAAAAGACAAGTGTGAAATTGAATATTGAAGTGATTTAGAAACCCTTGACGACTAAAACGCGTTTTCTGTGGGTATTTCAAGAAGAGATTTTTTTTTATTTCACTGGAAACACTACGCAGTTAATGTGTTATTTACAAAACCGTTAAGGAATTTCCATTTTTTTTTTTTTCGAATCACCACCAAAGTATGCATTGATTGACAGGTATTCTTTACGAAATTTTTCATCACTTTATGTTTCCCGAAGAACGTTTAGAAACGGGTAAGAATTTTTTGTTGCCCTTTAAGTACAGAAATTAATAATGAATTTGGGCTAGCATACAATCATCTGTTCGGCAATAATTTAGATCAGTGCGTTATTTCCTGTTTAAGATTTTCCACACCATTCCAGTTCTAATAACACCTACTGATTAGGATTTCGTACTTAAACTGGAACTCCACAATACGATTCCTTATTGACATATATGTATTAATAAACATGAGAAATTAATATTTGCCATTACTCTAACGTTTCAGTATTTTCTCTCTGCACTTGTAGATATTGTCATTTACATTTACAATGTCTTTAATTCAGCATTATGTTACAAAATATTTATTTACTTGAATGTTAAGGGACATGACACAGACACTAATAACTAAATGGGACTGCGTTACGTATGTTTTGTTTATACAAAAGCTAATGTCGAATGTTCACAGCATGAAGCTTAAAATCAAATGAAAATAAACTTGGTATTATTTTAGATAATAATGTACACAATTCCGTAAACAACACTACATACCGTTACATTTAATTAATAAACGGGGAAGTGTTTTGTTTTCTGTTATCTTTAAACGCAATATTTTATTTTTAACTAGATAAGTGAAGTCAGAAGATGCAAAATTAATTTCATGTCGCAACAAATATTAGGAGCCGTGTGATTAGGTATGTGCTTAGTATTTCTTATCTTTATCTAGCGGCAAACTGCACCAACTTCCTTGTAATATACGTAAACTACTAGTACAGAGGGGGCCGATTAAATATCGCTTTTTATGGCGGCAACACAAAATTTGAATATGCGTTGCGTCGGGTTGCGATGTAATGGAATTAAATATCCACACACATGCAATATACGACCCGTTTAACTTGCTCAGCACTTGCTCTGCGCTGCGTAAGAGCAAATACCAGTTAGTGATATCTAATGGGGGCCCAGGACTACTATACGTCGTCTTTATTCAGTCAACTATGAAAATACCTTGCCTATTAGCGGGTCACTTTTTTTTATTGAAAAGAGTTTTGCTGGCTAAAAACACATTCTTTCCGCTTCTCTATACCAAAACATCTAACACCTTGCAAGAAATTCATTTAAAATTATGTACCGTAACGTTGTTAACGTTCAAGTCTTTATTTACCGCAATAGAAACAAATAATATTCTCGTGTTTTGCAGTAGCCTTACAAACTAATTAAATTATAAAATTTTAAAGTTTCAGTTATACAACTGAAGACATGTTAGCGAATTAAACATGGACTGCGTCAGAACTTAAAAAATAAAATACATAACATCCATCAATCCCCTGAAGACAATATTATTATTCATTTTTAGCCGTTATTGTTTATCAGCAGTTGATATTGTTTCCCGACGTAATCACCTCAATTACCCCCACGGTCTATGAAGGTAAGGTCTTGACACTGAGGAATAAAATGTTACTCCTTTCTTGTCGCAGCGCAAGTAGTCTTTTGGTGGAAGATTTGTCGTGTTTTGTCTTAGCAAGATTTCACAGCTTCAAATGTGTTGCTTTTAACGGACTTGCCTGTATTATAGAAGAACAACATAGAAAATTCAGATAATGTATATGAAATTTTGTACTGGAACACATTTTCAGCCGTACAATTTAGTTTTCAATATTTTGCATGTAGATACACATTTAAATGGTTCCAAAATTTTGTAGGGCAAGAAATAATAAATTTTGTTCGAATGTGTTTACAAAAACAATAGTACAAAATATTTTTTCAGACGACATACATAAACAGTTCCACATACATGCCAATGCATTTATGTATACGAAACATGTATCTACAATACCAGCTTACCATATTAATTTTATTTTATATAAATGATTGCGATAAATATAACATCTCAAGATCTAAATAAGACAAATCTTCCACTAGTGGATGTTAAGATCTGGGAACAATCAGTACCAATAATTTTCTATACAGACACAATACACAAATATGTGTTAAGCGTTTCGGTTTTGTAAAACCAATTAAATGTAGTTTTTAATAATACGTTTATTGGAAGACAGCTTTTCGTAGTTCTTGTTATTGTTAACGAAACAGAAGCTGTATATCTTTTAATATTTTCTTTCACTAGCAGAAATGCAGAAATGTTGTTTTAAAGTATAGTCTATGAAAGTAGCAAGCTCGCGGCTTCTCCAGTGACGCCTTGAAGTGCGAGGTTGGGTGATGCACGCGAGGTTGCATGGTTGCAGAACGTGTAGGGGCAACGCTGTTTATTCTTCTCTTGGAAGGAATTGAGAATGAAAAGGTTAAGGGAGGGGTGGAGGGAAGGTACACGTTCACTTGACACCCTCCGAAGGGGCACTGCGGTCGAGGGTTTGCACAAAAAAAGTAATAATATATGGAAGCGCCACGTTGGATGGAGAGAGGGGATCTTCGCATCTCGGCCGACTGAAGATGTGGAAGGGGAAGGATGGAAAGTGAGGATCGCCACTCCACGTTCTGTTTACGTTTGTGGGATCCTAGATAAGGGACGACGTGGGTTTGAAAGCAATGCATGTTCGGGTCAGCGACCTGGAAAACACTTCGCGCCTGCGAGATAAAAAATAACACCATCGCTTCCAAACCAGAAATAATTCACGTGGTTATCTATTTACGTACTGCTCAAAGCATAGGGAAAAATTCAAAGTCGCAGATTGGCACCTGTCAGTTTTGACTTAGGCTGACGGTATTTCATAAATTTGAAAAAACACCCCACAGAAGAAAATAAAAATTTAATATCTGAAAACAATTAATTGTAACAATAATTACTAAATAACTCGTAATAGTGTAATAGAATCGTAAATCGTTATGAAGCTGGGCTTAAAATATGTTTTTTTAGACTCTTTGTTTTAATACTGCCAATTTAATACTTGAGGCCACGTAAGCTCAGTGGTCAGAACATTCGCCTCCCACTATGGCGCTCCTGGCTCGATCCCATGTAGGGATGGTCCTGGATTTTTTGCATGTGAGAAAAGTTCCAGGCGTTGCCTTTAACCGGCGGGATTTCTTGGGGTTTTCTCGTTTCTCCCGCCTTTGCATTCCGTCGCTGCTATATGTGTAGGTTTTCGTTCCATCTCTGTTTCCTGGGGATCATGCACTTCTGCGCGATTCCGGGATGGATGACCCCGTGCTCTCTCACTGGAGACTGTTCCTCATTGGTTGACTTGGGTGGCGTAGTATAATGTTCCGCTAAGGGGTCTGGTGGTTCCAACTGCCTTAGCCAATCATAGTTGCGGTGTCAGAACGTGATCTCTAATCCAATCCGTGTCTACGGGGGCCAGGGAGGACCGTATGGCCTCACGGCTGGTGAGCCACTGTTACCAACTTCACAATTGATTGATTGATTGGGGAGTAGCGATGTGCTGCCACCTCATCCCGTAATTAGAACTGGTAGAATCAGCGTAATAAGATTCCTAATGGCGACGCACGGTCTCATCGGCCTACATACGATTTTCATTTTTATTAAGGAGTATTTATTAACAATTTCCTAACTAGTTACCACTTCTCTTGTGTCGGGGATATGGAAGACTAATTTCTGTTTCCTGTACTTGTGGTGACCTGGGAAGGAGATTCTGCCCTCCAGGTGTCAGGCATACTAACGTGAACAAAGAGGTTAGTGTTGAGTTTGCTGTGTGAGAGTTGGCAACAATGCCTGCAGGTAAACGAGAGAAACCGCAGCCAGGCAGCTCAGGAAGGAAGGGCTTATCCACAACGCAGCTTGGCAGCTCGACTAGGGAAGGAACGTGGTAGGTCACTGCGTCTACTCACTGCATATACGAGGTAACTCTTGCTACGTAATAACGGTCACGGATTATTTACGTCATCGCGGTGTTTCAGTAGACTTATCTCTCACCTGCAGAACATTTCCTTCTTCGTATTAAGATACAATTTTTAAATGTTTGTTGCAATCGGAGTTTACAATTATAATTTATTGGTTAGTGGACATACACCATTGCTCATGTTTTGCCGATCAAACTTGTATTGAATGACAAAGTACAAAAAGAACAAAACAACTATATAAAGTACAGAAAAAAATAGAAAAAATAAAGCAATCCCAGATGAATTTTATTAGTTTTTTTAATTATTATATTAGACAAAATAAATTCTAGAGATGCAATCCTTTGTTGTCTTATATAATAATTAAAAAACTAACAGAGTTCCTCTGTGATTGCTTTATTTTCATCTATTTTTGTATATTTTATATCGGTTTTTTGTTTCTTTTTGTACTTTGCTATTCAACACAAGTTTGATCACCAAAACATGAGCAAGGATGTTCGTCCACAAACCAATAAATTCTAATTGAAAATCATTTTCTTTGTATTATAATTAAATAGTCTCCTACAGAAATGTCCCTTTTTTGTGTTATAATTGAACACTCTAATGAAGAAAAATCTCTCTTCTGTATAATAGTTTAAATGTTTAAAGCAGAAAACTCTCTCTCTCTCTGTATTATAACAACATTTTAATGCAGCAAATCGTCTCTTCTTATTGTAATTGTTCAACAGATTAATGCAGAAAAGGCTCTATTTTGTCATGTAAAATAACAGTCTAATATAGAAAAGTATTTCTTTTGTATTATAATTGAATAGACCTTTGAGTTACTGAAAAGGATTCTTTAAATGAGTATTACGTGGTTCCATATATGTTATTAATTGTCTAATTATTTTAATTAAAGACAGATGAACATTTATTATGATAGATTTTATAATTTCTTAAGTGTTTGTCAATTATGCGTACAATTTTCGTGTATAATAGGCATATGGCGTGTTGAGGTAGTTATCTAAGCATTGATAGTCATCTGTTTTTTTAAGTTTGGAAATAGGGTGAAACGGAGAAACGTTCAGCAATTGGAGTAATAGAGGCTGTTAAAATGTGTTTTTTTTTTGTCGAGCATAATTACATAGAGTTATTTTAAGTTTTTATAGGGAGACCAGCTTACTGCAAAACGGACGAAAAATACTACGATTTAGTGCATGTAAATTTATCTTTGTAGAACTTGCATAGCTTCACACTTAAATTGGTGAAAATCTGTTAAAGATGCCTATCAACTGCAGTGAAAGTGTCTACGAAAATTATGATAAATATAGTACAAAATACTTGACGCACCACTTAATTGCGGCAAATTGTCCTACGCAGTCTTATCGTGATTATGGTAACATTTCTCTGCATTGCACAGAGTACTCAAAGTCTGCTTGGAACCGGTTCTGAAAGGTCATTCTTGCTGACTTACATGTGTGACTTCGTATGAACACCGCTGATCTAAATCCAGTCTGGTAAATTCAAATATATCCATGAAGTCTGGGAAACTGTAGGGATGATTTTTCAGGAATATATAAACTGAGGGAGTTACAGTTAAGTCAATTCTATGCAGTTGAATATTCAGGAAATAATTAAAATATGTGCGGGTTTCTGATGAAAAGTCAGGCTCTATTAGTGATTCGTCTATGTTTTCACAAACTATTTCATAAGAGTTTTAAGGGCGTCTAAGTGAGGAAAAATCGTAAATTTTAAATTTGTTGTTTTGTCGATGTGACAACTACAAATTAAATCATTTTTCGATACCTAGACCGGAACATAATGCAACGTCAAAAATTATGTTGTCGAGATAGGTTAAATAATGAAGTTCCCAGCGTGGAGATGTCTCACTTTTGAAATAAGGTAGAATTAACCGTTCTTAACACGATGGTGGATAAAACTTTTTTTTTTTTCACAAAATTAGAGTTATACCACTATTAAAATAAGCCCTTCATAGATTCCTCTAAAAAAAGCCAGTTTTCCGATAATAGTACTTGGAAGCAAAATTTGCATGTTTTTCGTTCTTAAAACCGACAAAAACCAATGCACTTAATGAAATAAAAAAAATTCATACTGAAAATACATATCACGGATGTTTTTAAATTCAATTAAAAACATATTTGTATTTTTAAAAATTCAATAAAAGGCAAACAAAATTCTATTTTTCATGTTTTTTGTTAATGCAAATATATTTTATAGGATTTTTAAACATGTCAATCAGTAACCCGTGACGTTTAGTTTCAGTGCGAATTTTTTTCATTTCATTGTGTTGATTGGTTTTTGCAGCTTATAGCAACTAATAAACACATGCAAATTTTGACTTTGAAGTGCCACAGTGGTAAAACTGGCTGAGCTAATTTGTTTTTGTAAGACGAAAGTGTATTCCTAAGTAACATTTACAGAACTAACACTATTTCATAAATATATAAAATTACCATTATTCTCCACTTGAACACCCTCAAACAAACGCGCAATTTTCCTTTCCTAGCGGTCCACTGCTTTCCTCTTTCGTATGCAAACATATATATTTGGATTTCGTGTATATTAAATATAAAAATAATAATGCTCTATGTATCACATTATATTATACTGCCTTCCACATAACTCACTCACCATAATGAAGTAAATATACTTATTATCACTACTTTTTAAACTCAGTAATAAAAAAATCTGCACCACGAACTGTAGTGGGTTCGCTAATCAATTGCAAACGGTGTTGAAGCCCAAAATTACTGCATTAAGAAAACACTAAAATATGTACAGCAGTACGTTTTTGTGATCACTTTGAGACCGCGACAAAATGCGAGTTCACCTTCGTATGATAACGTCTGCAAATTAAACAAAATAATCGTGCCCTAATAAATCACGTAGTTTTAAAACAATATTTAATTTACGAATACGTGATAACTGCATAGCGTACGTGGTGTAATAATATGTTACAGCATATTAATGCCTTACACGTGCATTCAAAGTACAGTTATGACCGCTAAGTAACCAATTTTTTACATTTTTATTACGAATGAGTTATTTTAATATGGTAAATTACATTGCAGTTATTTGGGACGACTAAACAGAAATTCCATTCCATAGGTACTTATTGAACAATGTTGTCGCTTCAGACTAAGATATGCTAAAATATATCAAACCTATGATTAAGAATCAATGTATAATAACGAGTCAACTGCGCCAGAATATGTCTCTTAAGAGTTTCAAGAGGCGTCCCTAACTGAGTTTGAAACGTATTTATAAGAAATTCAATAATTCTTTTTATTATTACGAAAATAGTAAATGCGCAATACATGTTATACGTTCGAATAAAACAAACTTTTCAAACGATGTCGCTATAAGTTTAAAACTTCAGCACGTCTTATAGAAGGTAAATGTTCAGACATCGTAAGAAAGGGTATTAAAAATAAAATTTTCAGTCATCAGTAAGTGGGGAAAATGGCAGAGTGATTCAATAGCACACAGTAAATAACACGCGGTTTCCATTAATCCGTACTTACAAAAATAGTCAGCACATAAAAAACTACAAGGAAAAATATATTATGGAACTTGACGTCGCTGAGTGGCTTGTGCAGTTAGCGTATCCCTTACTACTCCGTCAAGTTGATGCCTCGCACACACAAACTCTGTGTTTCTAAGGAGCTGGCTCTACCGCAGAAAGTTTTGCGGAGAAAGGAAATACTTCCAGAGTACATCTGGAAATGTTTTATTGTGCGGGCGTAGTTGGAACGGCTGGCTTCGTGTCGGAACTCGGCGGCCCCGTGCCACCTGTTCAAACACCCTGACAGATGATTGATGCGGCCCGACCCCCGCAGTGTAATGAAGCGGGCGCCTGCTAGAGCGGTGATAAATCACGCCGACGGATTGGCGGGCCCTTCTTCCCTCGTCACTCCCTGCGTTTACGCCCTGAGCCCGTGGAACTGTAGGAAACATCTTCTCGCTGCAAGAGATTGTGTCGTGTCTTACAAAGTCCCGGCTCATAACTTACCAGCCTGGTACTTTTGGCATTTTCTCTGCCTCGCCTTTTTGGCCCCGAGCTCTTTTTACTGCCTTCTCCTTTTGTAATTGCCAAACAAATGACTACCTTATTTTAACTCTGCGTTCCATGACCACTGAGCTTTATATTCTCCGATTGTCTCTCTGTAATGGCCAAGCAAATGACTAACTTATCTAAACGTTGCCTCTTATGGACATTAAATTCTTTTCACCTCATTGTCTCTGTAATAGCCAAATAAATTACTACATTGGCTAAACTCTTTCTCTTACAGCCAACAAGTTATTTATACTTTCTTGACTCTCTGTAGTGGACAAACAACTGACTTACTTACATCTTATGACCATTAATTCATTTGTACCTCCTTGTCTCTCTGTGTTGGCCAAACAAATGACTACCTTATCTGAATCCTGCCTCCGTCTAATGACCATTAAAGCTACCGAACACCATTGACCCTATGTAATTACCAAACAACTGACTCCTTACATATGTTATTTTTATGACAATCTAGTTCTTTGTCACTTAGTATCTCTGTAGTGACCAAACAAATGGCTTTTTTATCGAATTCCTACCTCTTATGACCTTGATGGATGCAGTGATGTATAGAGCCATAAACGTGTGTGTTTTATTTTAATTCCCCTGTTTCTTTCACAGCAGAATGTAACCGCTTTAAATGTATCACGTAACCCACTTTTACACCATCCTCGTAACACATTTGTAAAGATAAAAACGGTTCAAACCAAAAACGGTTTGACACGTCGATTTGTTTGGTTACACTACCTTGCAAGACAGTTGCAATGTCAGTATACGTTTCAGACGTTACTGGAAATGTAATAAATTTGACACACTAATCACTCGAAAATGTCCCACTGTCTCAATTTCCGACAAAATTACTTTTTTATTACCTTCCGATAATACCTGTTCGATTATCTGTAGTGCAACATGAATTGCATTGCAGGGATCTGAAGTTGGAAGAAGTGATAAGGAGTCATAATTTATTTGAATAATGATGGGCCAATATTAACACTAAACAAAGATACTTAGATTTAAGAAAATTTATTGTTTATACTAGTTTAGAGCTTTATTATAAAACACCAATTATATTTTAATAATTTAATTAATAAATATTTCGAATGTAAATTTTCAGGGTAGCACTACATGCCACTATATTCACGTAGGAAATTAGCAGCATATACACTTCATAGTTTCTGTGAGCTATTACCTCACGAAACTAGCACTTTGTCCTGACTAATGCTACATATAATTGTATGAATTAATTGTTTAAGTAATTTGGTTGCAGGAGTGCAGGAAATAAATTTCAATTAAGCCTTCTGCAATATTTTTAACTGAAGTGATGAAAGAATTGTGTTAATGTTACATTTGAACATCCTGTTAAGACATATTTACATATTTACAGATCATTACTAAATTTATGTTGCGAATTATAAATATATAGTTTTAACTTGAGTGAAAGAAATTCAAGATGACTATGGATGTTACAACATGCAGAATCTCACCTAAGAAATGGTTGTAATGTATGTCTACATTTATCCCACATTTTAGCGCTACCATTGTAACATATAGAACAAGGACGTACAAAAAACAAGCCAAAAATAAGCAACGACTAGCATCCTTCCTCTACAAAATATGAATTAGAATAATAGGTTAATAACACATATATTCCATTGTTATATTATAAAAAAGTATTACTCATCAAAAATCTAGAGAATATTCTCAGAGACGATGACACAAGTTACGAATATACGCAACACTGAGTAAATCTAGGAACAAAACCCTGCCCAATAAAACTAAAGTAAATCATGATATAACTGACCAACATGCTAACAAGATTAAATTGTTAGTTTTACTACTACAAGAGCCAATTAAATGGTCACTGTTACATAAGGCTCTAGGACAAAATTTAATGAAAAGCATGTTCTATTATTGTTTATTATAATTATAAGAGATGCAATTCTTTTCTGACTTTCAGCTAGTGTTGAAGAGTTGTAAATTTCTACTGGTATAGTTTGCGAAATGTTTGTTGCCACAAAAACTGCGAGGACGTAATACAACTTTTCTCTTTTGTCATCACAGCAATTTCCATATTCTTAACTAAAAATTTTCACATAAAATATTCTCAATGGAAGAATGTTATCAGGCATTACGTACTTTATTTTGTACATTGTTTTGAAAATTTTATAAGTTTTTCACGTATGTGTCAAAGATATCTCAGTGAGATTATTTTCTTACGAGCTATTTGTCATGTTAAACAGCTGATGTTATCTTAGAATAATAATTGGTATCGGTTTAAGTGACCTTGTGAACTATATCTGTGATATACATTAAGGTCGCGGCTACCGCGATTTTTATCACCATGTTATTTTATATTTGTACCATATAAATTTTTATTCTTAATTTGTAACCAAATTGTGCTCTTATTATTTTTTTACCTCTTTTAGTTTTTGCGTAATGCCTTTTTAATATAAAAATTTGCATGTTTCCATTTTAAGGACGACATTAAAACCAACTAACATATAAAACTGAAAAAAAAAAAAATCACAGTGAATAACGTTGTCACAGGCTACAACTTAACCTAAATTAAACTACAAAATTATATCATTTTTATTTAATTAAAAATGCTGAAATTTAAAATAAATATTTCAAAACTTCGGTATTTTTTTAATATATAAAAATTTTGTTTCGCAGTTTAATATAGGTGGACTTGAGGCCTGTAAGATCGTTATTCACTGTGAATTTTTTTCAGTTTTATAAGTGAATTAGTTTTAGTCGCCCTTAAAACAGAAACATGCAAATTTCGACTTAAACGAGCCATTTCGCAAAAACTATGAGAGATAAAAAAAGTCATAAGAGCACAATTTAGTCACATTTTGTGTCGAAAATAGGAAAATAAATATCTGGTGCATATATAAAAAAACATGGTGATGAAAATTACTGTAGCCGCGCCCTTAAGAACCGGCTTGTTGCAATGCCTTTGTCCAATTCTGCAGCTCTGCTTAGTTTGCAGTAGGTGTATGTTTTTTAAACTATTAGTAGAGACTGGAAGATTTTGCGAAAATATCCATGTACCACTTTGATTCTGAGCTTCAAGTGCACGCCTGCTGCTTTAATTCGTAGTCAGTAAGTTGATATTTGTTACTCTCAGCGTACTGAGGTTCAATTGCAAATCACAGACGTCTGGTGTCGCAGCTAATTTGTCTGATTGGTACAGTCAAATAAGATACGTCTTTGAAAACATACACACTGGCAATAATCATGAATTACAGACGTATATACACTGCAATTATTTTTTGTACATTTACAAACAAAATCTTTGGTAACCCAGCTGTCAAAGAAATCCCTTGTAAAACTACAATGGTTTTCCTTGTAATAAAATACAAAGTACTTGTTTGTAGTTGTAGTTGTACTTCCAATAAGGAAAAATAAATAAATTTAAATGCTTATTGTACTTCATGAATAACACTGAACATATTTATCTAATAAGTTTTTAATAAAGGCGTTTATATGAAATAATTTTGAAAATAAAAAAATGGAGGTGGTAAGTTTCAAACCACTCTCCCCGCGCTTAGATTCGACGCATATTACTCCTATATAACTGTGACGTCTGTACTGATTGAACTTTATTTATTTGTATACATTTAATGCGCAGTTCAGTAATAATTCTTTATTTTACAGCACGAAATCAAAATGAAAATTCATTTTATTCCAGAAAAATGCTTTATAGAGCTTCTGTTTTTTTGCATAAGTCATTTCCGACAAACCTATGATTTTGTTAGACTACACATTTTTTCAAAGTTTTTTCTTTTAAACAAAATTCTTTTAATGTTATAAACTTATTTTTTTTTTCAAGGAAAATTTTTCAACATTTACAAAAGTTTGTACAACTACAAAGAAGTGCCTTGTCATATTTTGCAAAAAAAAATTTGCATTGCAGGAACTGCCGGTATAAAGGTACCCTGAGGTACTACACAGTTTACATTTGTAACTTTATAAACTAATGATTTCACAAAGAAAATCTTTGTACTTTTACAAGGATTTGTAAAAATACAAAGAAAATGTATGTAAATTTTACAAATTTTTTTTTTTTTAGTGTGTACGTATTCAAAGCATTGAAACCAGCCTATGCAGAAGTATTAGCGCTAAGATATTAGTTGATAAGTGGTTCACGTTTGACCATGTTTTTTTTCGCTAAAGTGCAGCTATTGTTTGATGGAAATTTTATTTTTTACTTGCAGTGTATTTTCTCGTATTGTTATGTTATACCTTAGCATTACACCAAACGCCTTCAGTAAACGAAGCAGCTGTGTCTAAATGTTTGCAACTTTGCAGGTGTTACTAACACTCCACTAAGTTTGCGTTGGCTAAAGCTAGACTAAATACCCGCACCCTGCAAGGGTATCGTATTACCATTGTGCTATGCGGGCTCTTTCAGTGCGAAACATTTCCTGCGGGCGTGTGCAAACGACAAAGCCGAACACAACAAAGCCGTCTGAAATGAAGTTTCGCTGATAATAGCCGGTCCGATTCCATCAGCTTCTCGTGTCAAAGACCTACGACCTATAAAGGTGAAACTCGAAGGTATGTTGTATGTATGACAATCAATGCCCTCGAAAATAGCATTGCAAGACAGTAAAAGTTAGATTGATTACTCTTATACGGCAAGACAAAAAATAGTAGAATGTTTGACCTGTGCAGTACAGATTTTGTGCGTACAGTAAATTATTCACCAATTTTGTTCACATCAACTGATCTCTGAAGTTATATTTGAAAAAAAAAAAAAATATATATATATATATATATATAGAGAGAGAGAGAGAGAGAGAGACAGAGAGAGAGAAAATGATTGTGCCTACATCAACATGAGTAAAAATAGAAGGTTTTATCACGACTTATAACCTATTTAAAGCTCCGTCGAAATCGCTTTTGTAAAAAAAACTGAAGGTATAACTGTAACGATACCCGGGTTTCCGAGGTAAAACATGACCTGCATTAGGAAACTGGTTGCGTTTTCAACTTGATTGGAATGATTACCCAGAATGTTACCAAAACGGTGACTGATACTTCAAAATTACAGTATATGAGCATGGTACCAGCACGGTTGTTCCAAAATTTAAGAAAACTTATAAGTAATAGCTTGTTGACTAAGCGTTTTAAGCTACTATATGTATGTGTACGAATAATTGAGTATTTATATATCATGAAGGTAAACAATTTCCATCACATAAGTGTTTGTTGTCGGTAGTCAAGTAAACTGCAGAAGAAAAAATCGAAGAAATATAAATGTTGAATATTAACGCATGTTTACAGACGCACAGTGTCTAACACTGGGCAAATAACTACTTCACAAAAAAAAACGGTCCATCAACTTGGAAATCAGCTAAGAATACTGTCACAACTGCAGGTGCATTATATATACAAACTGTAACTGCTCGAGCATTGGAGAGACTGTGTTTTTTTTTTTTTTTTTTTTTTTTTTTTTTTTTTTTTTTTTTTTTTTTTTTTTTTAATATTTGAACAATAAATAATATACACAGCGGATACAACATATAATTTACACACGCACATAAACAAGTACGTAATATTAAACAGTATTATTCAGCTAACGGTGATATAATTTTACTATCATGAACTTCATAGTAAAATCGGAATTCATTTCGCTGTAATGAAATTTTTTCACGAAAATGGCAACACTGGTGTATGGAATATGTTTTGCGGTTTAATACAGTTAAGTACAGAGCCTCCGTGTACTGGACATAGAACTGAGTATTTGTATTTATTTTACTGCCGGGCGTGAACTCGGCGTAGAATACCAGAACTCATCACTTTTTTGCAGCTCTAACGAACTCGCGTCCTTTTTTATTTTTTACATGTTGCGTCCAGCGCTCTGGAGTTAAGGTAACGGCCTGCAGCACTCTGAGGAGCAGAGTATAAGGGTTTCAAAAATAGTGTAAATTAAAATTTTATCCATTTGAGACTTTAATGTCTTGTTTCCATTGACCAAACAAGGAAACTCCGCAAAGGTAATAGGACGGTGGGCAGCTCCAAAAAGATGTTTAATTTCATTATCTTTGCTTTCGTACCAGTTTAACAAGATACTGTACGCCAAAATTTTTGCAATTTGACTGTTTTGCAAGTACAGTTCACAAAATTTTTCAGGGAGAGGGGCAGGGCAAGTGCGCGTAGTCTTTTATTTCGTCAGAAATTTTTCTATTTTAACAACTGAGCTGTTGTAAAAAAAAAAGTTAGAAATTATTGTAAAATTGCTATTACTACCTTAAAATTTTGTGGGCAAATGTGGATTGTTATGCATTAATTATGCTAAGATCTGTGAACGGTTCACCAAAGTTTCAAAATAAATGCATACCAATATACATCAAACATGTGTTTGTGATGTATATACCATGAAGCCCAAGAGAAGTATAACTATAGTAATACACTTTGGAAAGACCTCTGGAAAATAAATCTAAGAAGACTTATACAGTGAATATCTAAGAACGGGGTAGAGGTAGTAAACTCTGAACAACCTGCAGGAAGTAAATACGCTAGCATTTAATTATCTAATGTAACTCTCATAGAATTCTAACTTCTGTATGTCAACAGTAGTGTTCATATGGGCTGAGCCTGTAAGAAATATCTGTGTCTAAAACTTCCTGTTAGGTATACGTGTGAAAATATATGTTATTTAGGGGAACATTTTTTGTTAAAATACAAATTGTAATATCAGTGACGATAGATTATTTATAAATAAATGGGTTTTAATAATTTTTAAATAACGAACAATGATTAAATTTATAGATAGCTCGGTGCCTTAATAGTGCGTAACTTTGGTTGTTTAATAGAGATTCTGTTACCTTCTTTCAGTGTCTCGCACAATGCATTATGTCTTATTGATCTCTGTTCATTCAAGCACTGTCTGCCGACTTCGTCAGAACAATCTCCTGTCTACACACGGAATTGAGCAAATCCAGTTTTCCTTTCACTGATAGCTCACATAAAGAGCAGTAATACAATACATTGATGATTATATTCATATTTCAGGATCCTCACTTGGTTAAAGTTAAAACGCCTGATGGCACGATCTTCGTAAATGTTTTCTGCTCAAGATACCGTCAACATGGACTTGAAATGTTTTGCGGCGATTTGCAGTTGTACATGTTTTACTGAACTATTTAACGTGCATTGAATTTGTCTATCCGTGAAAAGGCCCGAATCATCAAAGCACGTCTTTGTAGGCCTACGTTTAAAACTTCAGCACTTTTTTTAGAAACATGATTTTCAGACTCATTTTATTAAAGATATTTGCAAAATAAGAACTTCCTGACGCTGTATTACAGGAAATTGAAAAAGGCATTTCATTGTATTCATGGTGACCACAAACAAATAAAATTAATATGTCTGAAAAACTTTATACTGTTTATATTCTCAAATTCGGGAGCTAACCCGTGGGTGATCGTACAATTGCAACCTGTGTATTTTATATGTCAAATTTAATTAACGTATTTAATAACATTGATTCACGCAGTATTTTTTACGCTTTAAGAAATAAATTTAAAATTTTCAGTAAATAACACGCATATATTTTAAGACGCGTTATTGCCGTCATTACTATCATATCCTATATAATTACTCTCCAAAGAAACGTTCTGAAATGTACACATTGGAAATTTTTAAATAATTACGAGCAGCAGATGCAAATGCACAAAACCAACTGGCAAGATTTGCTTCTGTTATCGACTTCTAAAAGTAGTTTAAAAATTATTTCATAGTTTTTTGCAAATTTCTTAGTTACTATAGCCACCTGTACGCCAATCCGTGCATGACAGAAGCTCGTGTGATATATGAATGTGATTTTTCGACGTAACGCTGTGAATTACTTAAGATATTCTTAACATTATGACAGTGAGCTTGAATTTTTTACAATTTAGCCATCTGGTTATGAGAACACTTTCGGGGTTAAAGTCTGACCTCCGAGCTTAATCGTCGTGATCTGAGATGCATTTCTAACCTTCTGAGGCTACAAGTGGCTATATTAATTCTCGATGCTTGTCTGGACAGTGCCAAATTTCAGCCTCAGGTCATCCAATTAGTTACCCGAGAGTAAAGTTATAAAGTGACTAATTAGTCACAATATCCTTAATCGCTTGTAGGCTTTAGCCATAAACTGTTCACCGAAACAAACATGACACGTAATTGAGAAAACCTAATTAACTAAAAGTCGTTATTTAACCACCACATGCCATTCCAATACAACACACTATGTTGTGATTGTTGAATTCCGTATAATCGTTCACGAGTATCACTTAAAAAACGAAGCACGAATAGTTCAAAACAGGAACTAATAATTTAATACTCGCACTCAGTAAGTACTCCAGAAGATAGACTGGGGTATTGAAGTTCCAAACACATTCTAAAAAAAATAATTATTTTACGCGTAAAGGAACTTCTACGGAGTTAACTGACAGATATTATCAAGATAAATGTTTGCAAGAAATTATGAAAAATTATCTGAAAATTATATGGAAAAATATCTCAACAAATAAATAAATATAGAGATCTTCGAAAAAAAGCTGCTCTGACAATTTATGCGACTGAATTATTAGTGGACATAATGCCGCCGTTTAAGTCTCATTAGCAGTAAACTACGTCTTGTGAACAATAATACCAACCACACAAATACAATTTCAGATAAAACAGTCTATGACGAAGACATGGCTCAAACATTAACTTAACCCCACAATAAGTATTTTTATTGTTGATCAGACCAACTAAAAATATACATACACCCAATACTAAAGATCGATGTAATTTTACATGTGAAATGGTGCACAAAAAAAAAAAAAAAACAAGAAGACAATACAAGTTCCAAAAAAAAATTGCAACAACAGTGTAATGCGACAACCCAAGATTCAGCCAACTGAAAGCTATTCCTTTCTTCAGGCTTAAAAGCTATCTTCTGGTAGTCACCGTAACTCGTAAACGTAAGTGTAAATAAATAGAAAGTTTAAATATGTATTCTTAACACAGAATGACAAATATCCTCATCAAAAAATTTATTTAAGGAGATTGGGTCTCATTCGTACTAGCGTTTCTTTTAATGGTGTTGTGCATATTACAGAGGATCTGATGAATTATACGTTAATTTACGACGGGAATTGAAATAAACGAATATATCTGAACGTCCGAGTATGTTACAACTACACTACTAAGACAATTTTTTTTTTGTAATAATGTTACCCTTGCGTGTTTTTACATGGCTTTTGTTCCGTGATAATATGAAGTGGTTAGTCGCATATGGTAGTGAATGTTGGTAAGTTGCGGAAAGTCCACAGTTACATAAAATGAATATGCACGAGAAAATAAGCATTTGAAAAAACGAGAAAGCAAACAAAAGAAGCCAGAAATGTATGTTGTCAACAAACACACCTAGTCATTTCTGGATGCTTTTTATTTTTTTTCTTCGTTGTATGTCTTACTCTTTTTCTCGTGCTTTGTCCTTTCGTGTAACTATGGATTTTGCATTTTCTGTTACCAAGCAAAATTCGCTAGCAATGCCGTACATTTAACAAAACACTTCAGTTTGTAATTGAAAAAAATCATTCAAAAGTCACTACTCGTTTCGTTTCAACAAGCAATTGAATTGTATTTATATGGTATGCAGAAAGCTTGCGGAAGTCGTGCGATAGCTTTCTGTTACGTGTTCGTGAAATTTGAGTTTCTACACAATAGGGTATTTTACATTTTATTTAAAGAAATATATTTCCCAAGCATATTAGTAAATGTTACTCATTAGTCAATATTTTTACAGTTGTAACTGCTGATCGTAAACGCTCGCAAATCGATGCTTTTAACGAAATGCTTTAATTTATTAGCTTACGCATCTCTGTAAGAAAACTTAACCCGAATGTCACAACAGTTGATTATGTAGTGTTCCTTATGGAGTGTCAATGAAATAAAAAAAAAGATGGTGTTTCCAATAATACAAATGTTATCTATTCCGTTCGTTAACTTGGAAGAAAAGGGATTTGGGGGGGGGGTCCTTTTACAATCGCTGATAGTTTTATGTTATTCTGAAAATCTATACAAAAATACAAATTACTTTTGGTCGTTATTTTTAATTTTTCACTAAAGAAAAAATAAACTAAATATTACACAATCATGGAAATGTAGCTAAATGTTTACATGAAATAAATATTACAAGCAATACATTTCCAGTACTATGAGTTAATGCGTGTCAGAAAAATGATATTTACAAAGTTTGTGTTCTTCTTATTCAAAGAAATTAAAATTGAAATTATGAGTATGGCATTGTACGTGTTATGTATTTCTCGTCAACTTGTAATTTATATGCAGTTTTTATTTTATTTTTCTGAAATTATATTTGTTTGCAGATATCTACTATGCAACATGACATCAACACAGGTAGAAATTTGATAAAACTTCATTAAATGTGTTTAGTCTGCGGAAACCACGCTTGGTTAACGACTACTCTGTGGGAATTGATACGAGCATTCATTTGTCCGGTGTATTCTCCACGGGCCACACACAAAAACAAATTTAGAGAGCCTACACAAAAATGTGTTGGTTTTTATCTGCGCTGTATTATTAAACACCGTAAAATATAGGCTTTCCGTCTTTTCACATCTGCAAGCGTATGAGAAACTTTACTTGAAAAATGTTGCTTTTATACTAGATTCTTGCTCATTTTATGGCTCGCCAAATCTACGTTTTGCTTACCGATACCACTTAAAGTATAGATGTATAGAAATAATCAATTTTGTAATGTTACTGATACCAAACAAAATTAAGTTATTTTAAGCATCCATTTGTTTGTTTATTTTTTACTGCTTGATTGCAGTGGCGAAGTTATGGCCCCAGCCTCATCTTACACTTTACCACTATTACATTATCGGTACAGTAACGAATAAAGGTTTACAAAATAACTGCATACTAAAAACAATGAACTACGTTACTATGCTAGAGATACCAGATACACAAGAATAAAAAAAACAGTAAATGTTACTTTAGTTCGTTACAAAAAGTTTTATAAAAGGTGGTAATTAATGGCTGAACAAATTAACACCAATTGGGTAAACCAGACATTACAGATACAGGTTAGAAAATTCGACGGTAAATTATAAGTATTTTTTAACTTCCTGTCACAATTTCTGAAATGCAGCCCGTATGTATACTTTAAAGCAAGGGGATTCCCTGCAGAAAAAATAATTATTTGATCCAGTAGCGGCCGGTGAAGTCAGATAATGGGTGTTCACACATTGTCTCGAAAAATAATTTTTAAAAAAAATTTTTAATTTAAAACAGTTCCTACACAATAAATTTCATTTTGTTTTACGAAACTTTCCACGATACAAAACGTGGGTTAAAATTTCATTACTAGCATTGAAAGTTGTTTAATCTCCAGGAAAATTTCAATATAAACTCTTTATTAAGCATTAAGTACGTATAATATTCTACCTAGTTTAAATTTAATTGTAAAGTTATCCTTTTCGGCAATTAAATGATAACTAATATTTTCTTTATTCGTAACGTCCGACGTTAAATAACTTCTTTGTGAGGCTATTGAGTAATATTTAATATCTTTGATTCAACATGTAAAAACACTGTTTGAGCGAATATACATTCATAACCTGCATTCTGTATCATTGACATTTGTTTTAGATTCACAACCACAGCATCCTCTCGCTAGTGTGCTCAAGGCTCGTGTCACATTTTTTTCTCAGAATGTTCGTTTTGCCTGGTAATACATAATGCGTAACTGCTGGCATCTAGCGAGGTGTTTTATAGTTGCGGCCACGGTCGTAGAAGAACAGGTCTGGACACTCGCCTGGAAACTTGACCCCCTTGTTGTTTGGCTGTAGTTCACCAAGTTACCGAGAATATTGTGTTTTATTGGCGCTGCTGTTAGGACGGTCTAACTCAAAATCCGCCCACTTCCTCCCCACTAAGATAAACAATTTATCAAAACGTATTTTTTATCAATTTATGAAATACTTCCTTCGTTCACAAATTTAAGAAAAGGCTCCAGCAATCTTTATTTACTTTATAAATTTAACAATGGAAAAAAGTGGACGGAGTTTGAGTCCGACCGCCCGGAAAACAGCGCCAAAAAGTACGACATTTTCGGTAACTTGACGAACCACAGCCAAACAACAAGTGAGGCAAGCAAAATACATTGGTAGATAGGCGAGTGTCCAGACCTGTTCTTCTACGACCGTGATTGCGGGGATGTAACACTAGCTGCGCCAGTAGGTGCTGCCACCACGAGGTGAAAGAAGTAACCGTTTCCGCGATCAACGAGCATGAGCACAGTCCGACCTGTGATTCTCTTCAATGTTAAAACTCCCATAAGAGGCGACGTCATTTTGTCATGCGCATGCGCAGAAAGACAGAGAGAAGAGCAGTGCTGCAATATCGCAGCTTCACAGGATAAAAACTCCGTGCATTGGTGATCGGTTAGACGAACATTTCAAACTGTACTGTCGCTACAAAACACCCAAGAATGTTTTCAATATTTTACAAAAATGCTGCACGTGCACCTGTGCACTTATATGCCGGCCGCTACTGATTTTATACCAAAAACTGGTAAATTCCGTGTATTGGTTTTATTTCATACTTAAGTTCGTATTAAGAGATATTTAAACTATTGTGGTGACGATCAAGGTATAAATTAGTGTTAAAAGGCGCGTATTCCATTGCCGGTTTGATGGTAATGTTGAACTTGTTTTTACTCTGCGACACTCAAATAAATACAATTCCGAAATGAAATAATCCCATTCGGAATAATCTCCCTTGCTATTGGTATTTTCAGACAAAATTCCTCAACACTTGGAAGCGAGTGGCAGTGGCATTTTTTTTTTTGGCGTGGGCTACGATAACCTCACTCTTTTGAAACTTCGAAATAAAGCGACAAGCAACATCAGCAATTTCACACGTATTTTAAAATATTGTGTCAAAATATTTCATATTCACTGTAGTCTTCAACAGCCTAGAAAAAACCAATGTTTACCATCACAAAAAATATTGTTCAACATTACACGGGGGTACATTATAACAACGCTTATTTTATTATAGCACTTGGCAATGTGAAATACTCATCATGGCGCGGCGTTCGACTATACGATACATGATTACTGTTGGGTTAATGATCGATCTCGCCACCAAACTTATTCTCAACTAATATTAATTCTTTATTTGCCATTTCCATTATTCAACTGTTATATCTTAACTTCTGAACATATTCGTAAGTTATAATCGTATTACTATATTCCTTAAATATGTCTGAAAAAATTCTGATAACATAAACGTATTCGCTCTCTTATTTTCTGACTAAAATGTCATTATTCGAAATGATTTGATGCTGTTATTACACATAATGTAATGTCTTAATCACACAGATAATTAAATTTTAGTTGACCCGCAGACTTGCCTACTACCCATACAAACATGAACCAAAATTAACTGTCTTACTATTTCTTAAAACATTAAAACCATAAATCACATAATAAGGCAATTTCATTATAAATTCCTACCTGTAGTTTACTTTTACCGATAAAATCAATCTGAAGGTTTATGAAATAAAAGTATCTTTGTAGGAAATCCCAGCAATCAAAAATGTCCACCATAACTTCTCTAATGACACAGCTCCGAAAAGACCAAGCAGTTAAGTTTAGGCACTTAATTAAATAACTTTTTTGATATGGTTTTAAATTTCCTGTTCTACGTCTTAGAAACCATTTCGCCGGTTTGAGTTTGAAGTCAAACTCATTGATTTGTTATACATACATACTGTGTAGAATAGATTAGCCGAGTAACGTCTGGCGTGGGTTAGGTACAATTATGTAGGCTATATATAAAATGAAGTGCTCCAATCCCTCACTCACTCACACTCACTCACTTACACTCACACGTCAGCGAATAGTCCAAACCGCTGAACATAGAGACATGAAATTTTGAGGGTGGCTTCTTCCTAACGTCATAGAACACTACTAGGAAGGAATTTTTCTAATATCGAAAATTAAGGGGGAGGTAATAGTGCTTAAACGTGTTGAAATATTCAGGTTATTTTTGCTTCAGAACGTAGCTTACAGAAATGAATTATATCCTGTTTTATATTTTCAAAACTCTAAAATTAAGGGTATAAAAGACATAAAATTTTAAACAGGAGTTAAGCTTACGTTAATACATAAGAAGAAGCTTCATGAGTTTTTCTAATTGTACAATTTAGGGGGTGAAAGGATGTAAAATCTTCCACAAATCTCGAAAAGTAGTTATTACCAAGAAGAAACAATTGAAGGGTTTAGAATGATAGTGATGTAAGTCACGTAGAGTAACAGTCACAAAAACGATTCATTACTTTTAGATATTAAACACAACACCCGTTTTTTAGTACTTGAAATTTACTTAGAAAATTGAATAAAGAAGTGTAATAATTAGAACGGAACTTCCTTTTAAAATATTATTAATATAAATGAATAAAGCAGCTCTAATAAAAGTGACTTACACCACTATCATTATAAGCCCCACAATTTAAAAATGGTTAGTTTATTCCGTCCGAGTGATATGTAGGCCTATACCTATTTGGGCACGGGCCTGTATACACATTTAATAAATTTCTTAAGAATTCTGACGATCTTTCATGGTGTTGTTATTTGAAACATTTGTAGAAGGTCCGAATCCCGTATAAGACAAGACCATGAGGAACTGCTGTGATATTATTCACGCAAACATTAGTGGCAGCTGGCAGAATAGTTACCCCTAGTGGTATAGGCAATCTTAAAGGAGTGGAAGGTGAAAAGGAGTTTAAAAGGGGTAAACTATATTTTATAATTATCCTTGATATCTCATCAACCTACTGAGATATCACTGTGATTTGGGGGTGAAGTTCGTAAAATGCGTTTTCCCCATATCCTCAATATTTTATTAACACGTAAGCTGTCGTTGTAGTTTTATTCTTTGAAAATTCCACGCTTGTAAAATTGCAGCTAGTAAATTAATTAATTAATATATATTAGAAACTAATTCAATGATTTCGGAGAATTTGGTGGAAAATACTTTTCGCCAAATATAGCAATTTCATAACCTTGTAAAAGGCATTATTACATCTCCAGTACATAAATATAAACAGGAATATGTCATTAGTTAGTTATGCAGATCACTCTTTGTACGTATTAGTAAAACGTAGCATGTGTTGTTTAAGCTCGCTGTTACAAGAGTTGTGCGGGCAATCGACTCTTGAGCGACTATTTGGGCTTGGCAGAGGAGGCAAGTCGAAGCTAACTTCAGTGAACTGTCTGTAGCGAGCCACAAACGCTCGGTCCACGCAGACTACGAGCTTCACTTCTCCGAGTGACTCTATGACTGCGGGAGAGAAACTTGGAGCGATATTCGCGGGCCTTTGTGACGAGTTAGGTGCTACAAAGGACGCCCGTCGACTCGAGCTGCTGTTTTCGACCAACTCCAGTACAGTGCATATACTTCCCAGACTTCCTTATGTTGCCTCCAGCTTCCACGCCATTCCGTCACCCTCTTTCAGGCATCAGCTAAAGTTCAAATAACTTTAAGTTCGTTCCGCTTTTGACTCTTGTCGTACTTGACACCGTCTGAGAGACAGTGAGCCAATAATAAAAAAAGCAACTAAATGTAGGGCGAATTAAATGGTACCACTGAATCAGCAAGCAACCGATGAACACACGAAGAAATAATTTCGTGTACAGTCAACCGTATGTATGTTGGTATGGGACCAAACAAGTACGTTACTGTTGAATTAACCAGATATGTGTTATACCCAGACAAGTTGAACTCTCTAAACACGAGAGATTATTCCGGTTTAATAAACATATTGTAAGATAAACAGATCCATTGCTTGACGCGTTTTATATATTGTTTAGCCAATAAAAGTGCTGTTGAATCAAATACATGCTTTGATAAACAATGTTCTCTGTGTGGCTGCGGCATGCTTGAGTATAGCCGGTTCGCGATGAAGTGAGAGCATTTGATGACCTAAGTTACTGTTTTTCTTAAGCCCGGTACACGCTGTCTCCACAATTCAGTATAGAATTCCGTACCAAATTCTGTGCAAGTAGCACTGTGACAGTGTGTACGTCAACTACGCTGGTTTCAGACAGAATTCTGTACCTAATTTCATAGATAGAGCCCGTCCTATTTTTCATTGTAGTGTATGTTCACGCGCATGCTCAATGCACACTCACGCTGATAGAAGAGTATAGTTGCAGATACCATACTTCTGTTAAATAAGATACGACAAAACAGTTTGGTTGTCGGTACTACTCTGGACAGTTTCTTCAACAATCTGTTTTGTAGAAGAAACAAAGAGCCTTGTTGCTTTTACACACCAGGCGGTAACTTCTACAAAAATATTGTTGAAGGAACTGTCTAGAGTAATACCAACAACCAAACTGTTTTGTTGTCCCTATTTTAACACAAGTATGGTACCTGCAACTATACTCTTAGCCACGGCGCAAGCGAAGAACGCAATCAGGGTTGCCAATGTGAGTTCAATATGTATAAAATTCTTGTTTCCTGCTAAACAAATGCTGCTGGAGTTATCAAAACCTAAATAATTTAAGATAGTGTAACTTATTTGGGAATCACATGCGTGGCTTGTTTGTGAAATAGTTTTCAGGAATTCTACAGTTATACTTCATGGATTACAGCAATCAACATAATAAACATATTTTTCTTCTTTGTGCACCGAAAGTTGTTAGTAAACGGTGATAGTGTGTACGCAACATAGAAGTTTTGCTACATAATGCTGGTATAAAATTGCTGTCGATGTTTATGAACAGAAATAAGTAAGTAATTTAGTAGAAATTTAAGGATAACGCGTACCGGGCTTTACAGTTAAATTATAATTTCCGGTCCCTTTTTATACCAACAAAGCAGCTAACGTACTTATCAAAGTGTATATATTGTACTGTATTCAAAATATAGAATTTAAAGTCACAGTAAATTGAACCTTTTAATAATTATTGTAGACAACGTAATCCTCAAATGTGTTCAATTTACTGCGAACCACCTACGTATAGATAGGCTTGGAAGCTAACCCACGGGTCCCTACTCTTGCTTCTTCATCGCTTGTCTGGCGTTTATCTTAAGCTTATCAATCCATTATGTCCACAATTACCGACATTCACTTCAGTAGCGAATTGAAGCATCTTAACTCGTTCAGTTACAGTGTCCACATTCACAGATGCGTTACACTGTAACGGAACTTGTAAACAGTAATTTGCACGACCAGAAATCACTGTTTAATGTCAGTGACCGACCTGATAATGGTCTCAAATCTCTTGTTTGTGATTTATTGTTTGATACGCTACCTGGATGTCCACTGAATGCAAACAGCATCTTCAGTGCAAGTTTAACAAATGCATTGTTGCAAAACATCATATTAAAAACAATACGTGTTCAAAGGAGTTAGAACATAAAACCCAAGGTATTTCCGATGATTGACCAGAAAAAAATGTCGTAACCTATGATCAAACAAAATTATTTCTTCTGTTTTCATAAAAAATACGCCGCTATCAAAAATTTTAGGTTAACACGTGCTTACACTTATAGAAACGAATTTAGCAACGTGGCCGAAAAAAAAAGTAACTTTTGCGTAACAATTAACTAACTATGGATTGTACAACATCGAGAGATATCATGTGCCAACATTGAGAGTAAAACAACAGTATAACATGTTTTATCAGTTCCATCATGTTATTTCTGCGAGTTATAGTGTAACAATTACTAACATTTAATTGTAAGTATTCTCAATTTTGTGGACTAAATATTTAGTAAACTCGAAAATTTAAAATATAAAACTGGAAATTTCTATTTCCGGAAGGATTTCGAAAATACTGAAGAAACAGTTTTCAACAAAATTTAATTTTTCAGTTCGGTAGCAATTTAGGTTATAATTGCTGCCAATAAAACCATTGCAATATGTCAGAGGAAGTGCAAAGCAAAGAATGGTAACCCAAATAAAACATTTATGGTAGTACGATTCAACAAAACAAATATACGCAATAATTAATGACATGTAACTGAGATATTCCTGACAAAATTTGGCAACATTTTTTAAAGAAACCAACATATTTGCTGTCACGTGTCATTATTAGAAAAACTGTACAATCGCAGGAAAATTTGACTATTTGCTAGGCTCAATCGGGTTATATATAACACTGACGGTTATGTATCAATGTTGGCTATTTGAAGCATTGATTTTCTTTCTTCAACAAACCCAGTTAGAACTGTACATCTTGAACAAATTGCGCGTGTGATTTGCCCCAAAAGTGTTCACACTTGTCACGGATAGTGTACTTTAGTTAATTAGAGACTATGTTTAATATTTTCGCGATTTAGCAGTGTCTCTAGTCATTATACATGTGGCAATGCACCAGTATTTAAGGAATGCCACACTACGTAAGTTAAAAATTTAGTTTCTCACAATTTCCAGCATAATAATGATATAAATTATTATTGTTACATACTCTACTAAAATTGAAAGTTCAACACAGAGTAGGTTTAATATTATCTTCTTAAGTTTCAAGGCAATCTGCTACAAAGTAAATTAGAAAGCAACTTAATAAAACTTGCAGTTGTAGAGCTATTTAAAAAAATTATGTGCTGAATGTACGGAACGGTAACGCTTAACGCTTAACTAAGAAGCATGACATATTTTCCAGCATTTTTCATATGCACCTGTAAATTATGTTCCCTGTCAGTATTTATAACGAATTCAACTGAAACATGTTAACTGAAATTGTATCACATATTTAGGAATTATAATTTCTTGTACGAATATTTTCGGTATTATTATTGGTAATTAACGTGCTACATCAATTTCAAATTAAGTTAGATAAATAATTTCTCAGAAGAAGAGTCATACGTATATTTAAAAAAAAACCATATTAACATACATAACCACAATTCTTTGGTTCCAAAATAAAAGGGAAAGTTATTATTAGAGTGTTTGCCACATCTTCGGGAGTAATTATTCTGTTTTGGTAACCATAAACTTCATTTTCATATACCCTTACAACTTAATTCATTTTAAATACATCTTCCAAAGTGTAACCACAACCTAAAAACATTTAATAGTGTATGAAATGTTCGTAAATGTTAAAATATAGTCGATCACGGTTGCTATGAAGTGCTTATAGTGTTTACTTACTATAACGATGTACCGGTATACGAAATACATTCTTGCTGTTATTGAACCCAGATCCTGTCAATTTCCGACGTCGCAGGACTGCGCCGTCCCCTGCCCATGACGGAAGACGGGAGCGATTTCCGATTTCCGGTCCTGCCTTACCCCGTCCCTTCCCTCCAACATCTTCTCTCTGCTACCAGCCGTAGTTCCGAAACTCATCAGCGAGGCGCCAGCTGTCGGCACTTTCCGGTAGAGTTCGGCTGCAGTCGGTCGCAGGTGCGCCAGGACCGGTCCGCGGAAATAGAACAGATTCCAATCCGCAGTGCAGTTGTGAACAAGCCCTCAGAACTCTAATGCGACTAACAAATATGCTCACTTACCAAAGATTACCGAAGTTGAAGGCAAAAAGATTGACAAGGTATGAAAAGAAAAATTTAAGAATATCTTTGTATTTTGGCTGTTTACACATTCATGTTTTTTCTCTGATCTCTAGCCAAACACCTAACGATTAGTATGAGAACAGTACGTGTGAGTTCTTTGTAATGTTATTTACAAGAACTTGTAAATACAGGACGTGTTTTGATATGGAAACAGCCACTTATGTCCTAGAGTTCACTTCGTTTGACTAATGCATTTTCAGAACAAAATTATTCGAGTGTTTTAATGAACTAACGAATTAAAATTAGGTATCCTTCCTAACGAACAAGTTTAATGATTAGCTAACTAAAAATTATACAACGAATATGGCACTGAATGAAGCCGGAGACTTCAGAATCAAAATTGAATAAATTTCCCGTTCTGATGTTGGAGTCTTTTAAGTGACAATTCCTGCCAAATTCTGACATCTTCAGTGAAAATAAGGTCCTTGTCATCTAACGTTGTGTTATTATTATCTCTGTTGTTAAACACTCCCTGGTGCAGTTGTGGAACAGTTAGCACAGTTGCTGTGTTCGAGACTGGCCCATGCTTGCAACTCTGCTGTAGTGCTACTCATAACATCAACGGACATCTACAGAACATATAAATATCATTGTCCAAACCTGTGTTCTGTTTCGAATAATCCTTATAATAGTCGCACATTTACGACCTTTTGAGTTCTTGAGATAACGTAAAATCGGCATTGAAGATTGAATGATTGCTCCGATGTCTGGGACATTAGCAAGACTCGGAAACTTCCTGCCTTTATGCAAAACAATTTTGTCACGAGACTATGCAGTATTTCGAATAGAAATAGCGTTATGTAATTAAGTATGTTCTCTCAAATACGCATTACATTCTATGATTATATAAAGGAGTTTCGACTAATTTACTAATTTACTATTCCGCAGATACGAAGAAAGCAAACAAACGAAAATATAAATCAAGTAATGCACAGACCGTAGACGCCGTAAAATAGACTACCAATCAGTTACGGTGCCTTACACAGAGTTTGGAATGAGATATTTATAATATTATTTAAAAACGGTGTTCTACACAAAAAAACTTCTACTTTAGGCATGTTTACGAGAGCCAAAATTGCAGAATACGATACTTGCGTGTAACGGATAGTAGATGAAAACAGCTGATTACCTGAATAGAGCACTTTACCTACGATAAATTTCAAAATTTTGAGGATTTTCTGAATTTATGAACTTATTAGAAATGTTATATATATTATCAAAAGGCATTTTTGTAATACTCCAGCGCTGCAAATAATGCGCCACAAAATGCCAGAGGATACAGGCAAACAAATGAACAAGTAAATCGCCTAAAGGATTTTACTGTCAATTGGCAAAGTAGGAAAACATATGCAATTCTACGGGAAATTTTGACAGTGAATTACAAAAAAAGTAATAAATAAGGAGTTTAATTGACACAAGATACAAACGAACGCACAGGCAAAGAAAACCAACTAAAAAAAGGCGGAGGTCAGTTTGGAAACAAAAATCATCAGATATTTCAATAGCGGAACTCCGTCACTGCTTGGCGAAAAAAAAAACGCTACATCAGACAAATGTAAATGCCACAGACACCTTGAAAAGCGAACTAAAAGAAGAACCCAATAACTGTAGACAGTAAAACAATTTTTAAAATTTATTACAACACAGAAGAACATGGTGGTTTCTTTGCAACGAATCTAAACGTGACGTTTCGGGAACTGTGATTTGTCTACGTCTCCAGGCACACAAACACTGAGAAATAACTTCACTGGAAAACAAGAGGTTTAAATACTCTACACTTCCTCTTCTGTCCTGGCCAATGGCATTGAGCCATCCCCTGATTGGTTTCGCAGGTAAGAGTCTGTTGTTATTGGTGAGTGTTTTCTCGCTGTGTTGGCTGTGACCTACATACTTATACTGTGAACCTCTACAAAGACCTTGTGGCGTACGATGGCACGTATAAACAAAGTTTAAAAATAATTACAAAAAGTTTTTTTGTCCGGTATCATTCAGTCATAAATACAATTTTAAAAGTACACTATACCTGATCACAAGGTGTCGGAAAATTTAACGAATATAGTCTGATAACGATTGGACCTCAAAGCCATTTTTATTACTATCGCCGCTGTCATTTGTTAATTTTCCGCTTTCGCACAAACATACGAGTTCTACAATAAACTATACACTTCTCCATTCTTTACAGATATATTTCACTGTTAGAGAATGAGAATGTCGAGAGTACGATGAACTGGCTACATTTTACAAGCCTATGTTTACTCGAGTCACAGCCATATTTTAAATATCTGAAAGCCATTTTATCTCAGATGGGGCACTAAAGGTTTCAGGTCTTGTTTTCTTACAGACATCCGATTCGCTAGAAATTTTCTAGAACGAGCCCATATAAACAACGAATTAAACTACAGGCTCGTTATATAAATATTCTTGTTTGCAATTTAGTTTGATTTGATATATTTCGCCTAGGTTTTCTGTTATTGTTAATTGTTCGGAATTATTTAGGATGCGTTCAACAAGTCTCGGGTTAATTGCGGAGTAAAAAAATAAAAACATATGGGTTTCCAGTAAAAACGTGAGTTTTACAAGTTTGCTTGTTACGGGGATACACGTGTTGATAATATAACAATGTGTATGCGCGAACATGCATATACAAATAATGTATGTTTGTTACGTTTGCGTTCTGTATCATTCATTCGATTGTGATGAAACGACGATGAGATGCACGTACGTCTGCGAAGGTCTCTGATATGTATGTAAAGGAGGTTGTAGGCCTGACGCGTGAGGGGTGGCAAAAAGGGGACCTCAAAATTCTATATATATATATATATATATATATATATATATATATATATATATATATATATATATATATATATATATATATATATATATATATATATATATATATATATATATATATATAAATATATATATATATAAATATATATATATATAATGTTTCTGAAAATGTTTAGTAATGACTCTTAATACTATTTTGCACCATTTACAATTTTTAATTTTAAGATGTTTTCGTTTTCAAACAAAATTTTGTCATTATTTATCACTTTTAAGATCGTCATCGGTAGGTATTGGTATTATTATTGTGATGCAATCTAAAATACCAAAATGTTTTTGTCAAAAAATTTATAAATTTTATATTTTTTTATTTTTACGCATTGGAAAATATTACTTTTGGAAGAGATTTTGAATAATTAATTTGTAACGTTTGCATTCCTTTACCTTGCATTCGATTGTGTGCGAATGTGGCCTCTCACACTTAGGAAATTTTTCAGTTTTATTTGTGTACCCACCAGAAGGGAAAATTAAAAAAAAAAAAGTATCTTAATGCAGTTCAATAAACTGTTTCTTTCTTTGAGTGGTATTTCAACGCCGGGAAAGAAGTCACGGACAACCAATAGTATAGTTCAAATTGCACTATAATTTTAATTTCTTACGTCGCCATTGAAGTTTTCGTAAGACACAGTAAGATAAATTTTAAAATGCTGTAGAGACTAGGCATCTTAATAGCTGAGCTGTAATGCCACCGCTTTTTAATAAAAATAATTTTGCACTAATATATTGTAATCAATTATGCTTTATGGCCAATGAGTGGATGTTTTTAACTGTTATCGGTCTGGGGATTTACCCGCAAATCACAGACGTGAAGTATCTCGCTGTAACCTAATACTGATTGGCTCAGTCTAAATAATGCTGCTTCTGCCCACAAACACACTTTTGATAACCATGAACCACATTTTTGCCACCTGCAACAAGACCCTGTTGATTAAGATTTATTTTTAATTAGACGGAGATAAATTGGAAAAGGATTACGTTTAAGGACTTGTACGAGTTAGAGATGTACACGTAAGGGAACTAAACCAGTTGGTGAAAAGCTCTTCACTGGAAATTAGTAGTGATTCTACTGAGCTGCCTCGTGGTAAGATAGCATATAGTCGGCACGGTCTGGTCTGATACTTGGCACACTCGGAACGGCCCGGATAAATATGCACAGTGACAATAACCACG